>CAUYSK010000573.1:0-11661 GCA_963575035.1 Avahi laniger | reverse complement strand
ATGTTTGTGTTGGAGATCTTGCTGTTCTGGTTTTGAAGCTCATTTATTTGTATCTGAGGTATGTAGCATATGGTAGATAATAATAGATATTTATTGTAAAACTTTGCTCAGGACTTTCTATATATTTGATCTCAGGCCATTATTCATCACGGGGGAAGTGTGAGAACTGGGAAAGTGATAAAGCAGACTTAATAGATTGATACTTGCAACTTGCTTTGAAATGCATCCAAAGGTAAAAGGTAAATTGATGGAGAGAGGGATGGATAGAAATGTGACAAAGCAAATATTATGAAAGGTTAAATGTGGAATTTATACACATTGTGGAACATGTATACAATATGGTATACATATTGTGTTCACTGTATAATATTATAAACTTCTTGTTTGAATTATCTTTATAATAAAAATATTTGTAAAAGTAAAATGAAACTAGAACTAGACTGTAGAGAAAAGAAAAACTAGCTGGGTTCTCTACTGCTTTAAGAATTGTGGTACGAATAATCCAGACACTAAATGACAAATACTACATGATCCCATTTATGTAAGAAATCTAAAATAGCCAAGCTCATAGAAGCAAAGAGAAGAATGATGGTTGCCAGAGGCTGTGGGGAAGGGGAAACAGGGATCAGTGAAGGGTACAAAATTCTAGTTATGCAAGATGAATAAGTCCTAGAGATCTACTGAACTGCATAGTGACTATAGTTAATAATATTGTATGTTTAAAAATTTGCTAAGAAGATAGATTTCATGTTCACTGCTCGTATCACAAACAAAAATAAATCAGAAGGATGGGAGGAAACTTTTGGAGGCGATCAATATGTTTATGGCATTGATTGTGGTTATGGTTTCACGAATGTATCTGCAAACTCATCATCTTATATACATTAAATATGTGTAGCTTTTTGTATATCATAATTCAATAAAGTGATTTAAAATAAGATAAAAAATGTGGTACAGCAAGGCAGTTTTAACAAAATAATAAGGATGCTTTGAAGTTCTTATTTACTTACAGTACCAACTAGAAGAGACTAGATACGGTGCTGTAACAAATTAATCCCTAAATCTTAGTCGCTCAATACCGCACAGTTAATTTTCTCTCATGTCCAATGCAAGTTGACTTGAGCTTTGCTCTAGGTCCTAGAATGACAGGGACTCCACCATTTGCAGTATCACCAGTGTGTCATAGAAAGCAAAGAAATAGTGGAAAGTCAACGTGGTTTTCAAGTACTGGAAAGTAGTCTCTTTCACATGCTTAAGGAAGTAGAGGAGAACTTGTTGGTGAACACTAGTTAAGTCTTTTATAAGGAGGTTGAATATGAAGCAGAATTTAATGTCCATTATTCTTTGTTCTTCTTACATCTTAGTAACAGGTAAAGATTGTCATGCCTGTAAATTCCAAATCTTTATGAAACTCTAAAACAAAAGACCTTGGTGAACAAATGATACATACTGACACATCGTAGGGGTTCAAATATTACATCCCTCATTAGCATGCCTGGATTACGTGCTGTCATTCCAGTGTTCTCAGACTTACTAGTAGGTCAAAAAGATTCAGCACATACTTTGTATCTGAAATCTCTGCCACCGTAGGGAAGTAACAGTCATGGATCATGCCCTCAAGGCATAACAATCCAGAAGCTAATGGGCATAGAATAGAGAATAACTGTTATAGATGCAATTGAAAGCTTGTCAAACACCGTGGATAAAATAGGGATCAAAATAGATGACTATCATAGCATTAGCAATAGGAGTAACAGTAATAGTAACAGTAGCTAAGCCTAACGTTGTGCTTAGTATGTGTCAGGTCATGTTCTGAGTCCTTCATAAGTATGACCTCACAGAATGCCCCTATCAACCTTGCGAGGTCGGCACCAGCACTGATGGACCCTTGTGGGGAAGCAGTGACTTGAATTCTGTCTCTGAAACAGGTGATGTTGAACAGGAAGAGGGGGTGGAAGGAGTCGGGGAAAAGGAGAGGTGTGCATTCAGTTACAGAGGCCCGAATGAGCAAAGAATGTGAACACATGAACAGACAAGGAGGAGGCTGGTTTAAATCAAGGTCTGAGAGGGAAATGAGTTGGACAAGGATGGCGCGGCCAGACAACGGGGACCTTGGGAACCACAGAAAGGCTCAGTGTTTCAATAGTTTTTCTTTGCTTTTATGGTTTGTCTGTATAAATGATAGGGGCCCAAACTGAGGTAGAATATGCAATTTTGATGATGGTATTGTAAATCATATCTGTGACAAGAGAAAGATGCAAGGGCAGATGAGTAGGAATGAAATAGTGGTATGAATAGTCTCCAATTTTGCCTGACTTTCATTAAGAATGGGGGGTAGGACAATAGCAAACTCAGAGCATTCTCCTTAGGGGGAGTTTGTGGCGCAGGACATGACTAAGCAGCTGAGACTTGGTTACAGCTGGGGATCACAGTGGGGCTGTTTGGAGTGTGGGGCTGTGTGATGGTTGTATACTGGGATCAGGGCAGGAGCAGTTATAAAACAGGCTGATACCTGGCGAATCATCAGTGGTTAGGGCCAGAGCAATGGAGAATGCAAAATCTCACACAGAGTTGGAGGGAGCATTGGTGACTTCAATAATGTATAGTGGAATATTTATTTACCTTTCCTGCTCAAAGCCTGGTTGGATTGTTCCTGTGAGTCTATTTAGAGAGCCATTAAAAGTATAGGTTCTGATATCAGACTCCCTGGATTTGAGCCATGGCTCTGCCCATTGCTAATTATGCAATCTGAGTAGTTACCTCTCTGCACCTCAGTTTCCGTATCTATTAGATAATGTTCATTTTCTTCATTAATTTCTCTTCCTACTTTTACTTATCTTTCTTTGGATTTAATTTGCTGTTTTTTCTACCTTTTTGAAATGGAAGCTTAGATTTTAATTTTCAATCTTTTTTTCTCTTCTAATAGGTACATTGAAAGCTATAAATATCCCTGTAATCAGCTCTTCAGTTACATCCCACAATTTTGACATGTAATAGCTTTATTAAAATTCAGTTTAACATATTTTAAAATTTCCATTGTGATTATCTATTTGAGGCATAGATTCTTTAGAAGTGTGCTATTTGATTTCTAGTTAGCTTTCTCTACCTTATTCCTAGGTTAAGTCCACTGTGGTTAGACAACAAACCTTGTATGATGTTAGTCCTTTGAAATTTGTTGAGACTTCCTTTTTGGATTGGCACATGGATTATTTTAGTAAATGCTCCGTGGAAACTCTAAGGAAATGTGTATTCCACAGCTGTTTGATATAGTCTTTCATAATTGCTAATTAGGTCAAGTCAGTGTATAGGTTCAAGCATTCAGTGTCCTTATTGATTTTTTTTTTTGTCTGCTTTTTCTTTCAGTTACTGAGAAAGGTATGCTAAGTTCTTCACCTATGACGATTTGCCTATTTCTCATTTAAGTTTTGTTAGAATTTTAGAGTTTAAAACCTTCAGAGATATTTTTGCTTTATATGTTTTATGGCTATTCTGTTACACTTTTGGATTGTTATGTCTTCCTGTTGAAATGACTCTCTCTATCCATAGTAATAGTCTAGCCTTGAAGTCTATTGTGTCTGCTATTATCACCATACTAGCTTTCTTTTGGTTCATGAATATGTGGCAAATATTTATCAATCCTTTCAAGCACTCTGTTTTCATACATTTAATGTATGTATTTTGC
Organism: Avahi laniger; assembly: GCA_963575035.1. Lineage (NCBI taxonomy): Eukaryota > Metazoa > Chordata > Mammalia > Primates > Indriidae > Avahi > Avahi laniger. The sequence goes on along the minus strand of CAUYSK010000573.1, from coordinate 7,979 downwards.
CATGTTTTGTTTTTTTGATTCAGGCAGAAAATCATTGTTTATTAATTGAAGTATTTAGGTTACCACTGTTTAAGTTAGGCATAAGTCGGCTATTTTTTTATCATTTGTTTTTGTTTTAATCCTGTCTTTGCTTATTCTTTCTTTCCTGTCTTAAGTATTTTTATTCTTTTTTATTCTATTAGCTTTTGAATTATGTATTTTTTTTAAATTGTTACTCTGGGATAGAATTCTGAAAACTTTTTCTGGAAATATTTTGGCTTTGGGAGCCATGTGATCTCTGTGAAGCTACTCAACCCTGCAGTTGTAATGTGAAAGCTGACATAGATAATACATAAATGAACAGGTGTGGCTATATGCCAATAAAACTTTATTTACAAAAACAAGTTGCTAGCCAGATTGGTTCATGGACTGTGATTGCAGACCCCTGCTTTAGAGATTAAAATATGTTTGACTAACAATAGTTTATCTTAGTAATTTTACCACTTCCTCCTCAAAATGTAAGAACCTTATGACAGTCTAAACATAGTTACCCTTTTCATCTTTTGTGCTGCTATTGTCATGAATTTTCCTTATGTTAAAAACTCCACACATTATTAATATTGCTGATTTCAAGAGCAATATTCTTAATATTTACCCGAATATTTATCTTCTCTAGTATTCTTAAGGCCTGCCTGCATTATTGTGCTTTTATTGGGGTTTATTTTACCTCAGTTTGGAGAATTTCTTTGTATACTTATTATATTGCCAATCTGCTGAATATGACTTCTTTTACTTTTTTTAATCTGTCTGAAAATGTCTTTATTTCCTCATTTGAAGAATATTTTCACTAAAGATAGGATTCTAAGTTAGCAGGTTTTTTCTCCCAGGTGTTTGCTGAGCTTATTGTACCTGGATGTCCAAATCTCTAGCAAGACCAGGGAAGTTTTCCTCAGTTATTCCATCAAATAGGTTTTCCAGCCCTTGTGCATTTTCTTCTTCACCCTTAGGGATGCTTGTGATTCTTATAGTTGGCTGGTTTACATAATCCCATATTTCTTTTGTAGGCTTTGTTTATTCTTCTTGATTCTTTGTTTTCTATTTTTGACTGACTGTTAATTTGAAAGAGTTGTCTTCAAGCTCTGAAATTCTTTCTTCTGCCTGGTCTAGTCTATTCTTAAAATTTCCACTGTGTTTCATATTTCCTCAAGTGAATTGCTCATTTCCAGAAGTTCTCTTTTTTTTGTTTAATATGTCTACCTCTTTAGTAAATTTTTCATTCATTTCCTGAATTGTTTTTCTGGTTTCTTTTGAGTTTGTTTTCCATTTTCTCTTGGATTTCATTGATCTTCCTTACGATCCATATTTAGAATTCTTTGTCATTTCAATATTTTCATTTTGATTGGAATCAATTGCTAGAGAGCTGGTGTGCCCCTTTGGGGGTGCCTTTCACTTTGATTTTTCTTACTACTTGTGCTGATTTCTTCTCATCTGGAGCAGCTATTGCTGCTTATTTTTGGATTTTCTTTTGTTTAGATGGGGCTTCCTCCCCCCACACACACTCCTAAGGCTATACCTGTAGCATATGTTGGATAAGAACCTGTGGCTTTGCTTGTGGTTGCTTTAATGGGGTGTCTGGGTTCTGAATGGATGCCTTGGTTATAGATATCATTAGTGTGGTGGTTTTCTCAGTTGCTAGTTGTTTGTATGCTATAGTGGTGGTTAGCTATGTGTGTGGTCAGATTCCCTGTCTCTTGTTGATGAGGGAGAATTGCGGTCTTTGAAATCCTTTCTCTTTCTCCAGCCCTGTGGTCTTCTAAACAGAATGAATTATATTGACACACCCAGTTTAATCTCTGAGACAGTAGGTGATGCTTGTGGGTAAGATTCAACCACACCCTGATTGAGTCAGTAATGCTGTAAAGGGCTGTACCAATTGTCCTCCGGCCAGTAGGTGGTGCTAGCTGGAAGGAACAGGCTGCAGTATTTTTGGGACCTGTGACCAGCTCTAGCCCCTCAGGAGAAGCAATTGAATGACCCAGGTGGGGCCCTGGAATTTCCAGGTGAGTCCTTAGTCTCCACCACAGCAGAAGCAGATGGGGGAGTGAGGCTGGGCAGGGCTGAGTTGGATGAACCTGCCCTCAGGCTCCATAAAACATAAGGTAGCTGTTTCAACAGGGGTTGGAGGTCCTTCCAGCTTCCCATGCTACTTGAGGGCTAAGCAAATTTCTCACTGGGAAAATGAGACATGATCCTGATGATCCTCTAGATTCCAATTCAACATGGCAGTCCATATAGTGTCATTAAAAACTCCACTTGTTTCTTTTTTCCCAGAAGATATTCTCTTCTATAGTAGTCCCAGTTTTCAATCAATACTTAATCTCAGCAAACACCTCGAAGGTAGAAAACAGCCATTAATATCAGCTTGCCTAAGAAGGACTTCATCCTCTTTGCTCTAAAATTCATTTAACCCTCTTTGCTTCAATAGATATTCAATGTCTTTAAAAATATGATTTTTGGAGTGGGAATAATGACCTGCTTTTGTCCATTTTTTTCCTAGTTGTGTTGGCTTGCTTCTAACTGCTACACCCCACCCAGATCTAGAAGTTGGAAAAAAATGTAAAGATAAAACAGGAGAATTAAAGAGTAACTTCAATCTTGTTAAACTGCTTTGAGTTATATTCCAAGATTCTGAGTGCCCATCTCTGACTTTAAGGGTGTTTCGGTCATAAAATTTTGAGAAGAACTGCCTCATTTAATCACTCAGCTTCAGTTTTCTTTTATGTATTTTGGGGATCATCAAGCCTGTCTTGGTGTAGTGCGTGGAAGGTATACAAAAATAGAAAATAAAAAGATAGTGAAAGGTGAGAAATTGTAACACGTTAGTAGACAGCATTTTGTAAATTATAAAGTATCACAAAGATGTTAAGTGGCACAGTTATGTTTGAACGTATAAACCTGATCCTACTATTTCTTTTCTTTTTATTAAAACTACTACTACAAATGTAGTTCACTGGGTGAAGTCTGAGATATTTGAATTGAGGCTTGTAGAAGCTTAGGAAAATCATCAGAGTCATCCTAAATATATATCAAATACATCTCACAGCCTCATATATTTTATATCATATATATTTTATATATTTTATAAATGATCAAAGTAGAATTTATTTTAACACTGAATCTTAGTCTACAACATAACTTTATATTACTGAAAGTGATAAAACTCTAACTTTGCTAGGACATTGACTGCCTGGGGAGAGCAAATTGACTCTGACAAAGTTTTGATTGTCATTCAAATATACAAATATTTCTTGAGGACCTGTTATATTTTCACCACTGTTATGGACCTATTAGGTGCCAAGACACTCTAAGTAAACTCTGAGCCATCATTTTAACTTCTTTCTTCTTTGTCTCTTGCTATTCTTACAATTATTCTTTTACGATGTCTCTTAGACAATATATTTGCATCAGGTTTGGCTGCTCCATTTAGTGAAATGATTTTTGTGTTTTTGATTTCTGAATCAAGTTCTTGAATAATTTTAGAAACTTTTCTACAACATCCACTTCTAGAGCTTCTTGGAGTCAATGTCTGAGCATTTTCTAGTTTGTGTACTCCTTCTATAGAAGTTACATATCTGTGAATGTATGTGTGTATGTGTTTGTGTGTTCAGTAGAGGGGTTAATAAAACAGATTTTCAATAGCTCAGCTGAATAAATATAACATCCTTTGTACTTTGAGTTGAGTGTTAGAGTTCCCGGTTCTGTCTCACATTATCATCTCATTGTGTCATTCAGCAGTTCCCCATGCAAAATTGGTTAGGAATATAGACACATTTTTAGATAGCAATTATTTTCTCATTAAAGATTAAAATAAAGAAAAATCTCAAGACTTTCATATTCATTGTCCAAGCTAATTGGGTTTGGAAACTGACAATATTGTCTTCTGTAGACCCTAAGATGCAAAAACCCATGGTGAAAAGACTATTTGACTTTTTGTTTTTAACTTAAACAGTGGTAGCTAAGTATATATTAACTGGTGAAAATGATAATTTCAAGTATTATCTAATTATTTCAGGAATGCCAATGGGGGTAGAAAAAACATCATTTGTAAAATAGCTATGCTTTACCAATCTGTTCCATGCTAACTCATTTCTATCCCAAGAAACTTATACTCTAAGTTAAATAGTGTGGTGCTATACAAACATTAGCATTGAAATGAATATCCTAGTGTACTTTTTCAACCAGTTGTTATCTCTAAGCTGCTCCTATTTAGATAGTCTTGATTCTTTATTACATTTGTAACTAACATATGTATGGTGCTTCTTATTTTTATATTTCTTGGTTAATCTCCCCAGCAATTCTGTATTACAAGTATCATTCTTTCCGTTTTGTAATAGAGAAAACTAAAACTTATGGAAGCAAAGTGACTTGCCTAATATTACACGTTACGAAGAGATCTAGCATTCAAACTTGGGTACATGTACCAAAGAACACAAAAGAAGTGTGTATTCTGCAGCTGTTGAGTGTAGTCTTCCATAAACAGGTTATTCAAGTATTCGACATTTTTACTGATTTGTTGCTTATTCTGTTACTAATCAAGGCATGTTAAAGTCTCCAACTATGACTAAAGATTTGTCTTGTTGTTCTTTTAGTTCTGAGACATTTTTTGCTTTACATATTTTGGGGCCATGCTATTTGATGTAAGTTTAGGATTGTTATGCCTTCCTGTTGAATGACTTTTTCTAGCGATACTCTTGCCTTGATGTCTGCTTTGTCTGATACTATATCTGATTCTGCATCTATGCAATTTACCTCAAACCATTGTTCTCTAGAGACTATTGACATGGTATACACCTTTTTTAAGAGGCAGACCAAATCAACTTTGATAATTTATTGATGAGTCATTTGCAAAAAACTATAAATTCCAGAGCAAAGTTCATTTGACTTCTAGCATACCACATTCTCAACATTAGTCAGTTGAGAATAAAATCTCATTCTGAAAAGTCATATCATAATTAGAAAGTTAATTTGCTCACCCTCCAAATCACGTAATGAATACCAAAGCCAAATATAAATTACTTTTGTATTATCCTTAATTTTGAACTCTCATTCCCTCGATTTCTTTATTAATGGGGATGCTTAAGAGTTGAATATATAAGAATGCTAAAGTAATCCTAATCTTGATCTGTCTAAATATAAAATCATTTATTAGAATCCATATTTGAAACTGCACCCATCATACATTTGGAACCAGACATATCTGTGGTGGCTGCAGTAAAGAATGTACTGAATATTTGCAGTGGGTGGGATTGGACCACCTTTGAGGACCAAATCATTGCAAAGATGGGAGAAGTGGTTTACAAAGAGTACTATCTGGGTGCTAAGTGTTTATATTTTCATTGCTGCTAATTCCCATTACAAAGGTTTGCCTGGCTGGGTGCCCAACATGCCTAAAGGTCAAATTACTACCCAAACATTTAAAAAAGAAACTTGGGGAATCACCAACTAGCAGGTCAGTGGGCATCAAAGTTTTATTTGGTATAATTTTAAGCCAATTGCTTTAGTCAAGCCATCAGTGCCCAGAGAGGATGTCAGAAAAACTGACGGTGTCTTTTCCTTTCCCTGATGTGTTCAAAGACTAAGGCCTTACATTCATCTTTTTTTTTTTTCTATTTCAAAACATTAAGGGGGCATGAATGTTTTTGTTACATGGATACATTGTATAATGCTGAAAGTCAGGGATTTTAGTGAACCTAACTCCAGAATAGTGTTCCTTGTACCTGATAGGTGAGTTTTTATGCCTTACCCTCTTCTCACCCTACTCCCTTCTTGGTTTCTGGTGTCCTTTACATCTCTGTGTACCCATTGTTTAGTTCCTACTTATTGGTGAGAGTATGTGGTGATTATTTTTCCATTCTCAAGATACTTCACTTAGGATAATGGTCTCCAGCTCCATCCAAGTTGCTGCAAAAGACATTATTTCATTCCTTTTTATGGCTGAGTAGCACTTCATGGTGTGCGTGTGTGTGTGTGTGTATATATCACGTTTTCTTTGTCCACTCATCAATTGATGAGACTTAGGCTGATTCCATATCTTTGCAATTGTGAATTGTGCTGTGATAAACATGCGAGTGTAGGTCTTTTTAATAAAAAGATGACTTTTCCTTTGGGTAGATACCCAGTAGTGAAATTGCTGGACTGAATGGTAGGTCTTCTTTTATTTCTTCGAGGAATCTCCATACTGTTTTCCACAGAGGTTGTACTAATTTGCAGTCCCACCAACAGTGTTTAAGCTTTCCTTTTTCTATGCATCCATGCCAGCAACTATTGTTTTTGATTTTTTTAATAATGACCATTCCCACAGGGGTAAAGTGGTGCCTCATTGTGATTTTAATTTCCATTTCCCTGATGATTAGTGATGTTGAACATTTTTCATATGTTTGTTGGTCATTTATGTATCTTCTTTTTTCAAAGATTTCAATTTCTGTATTTATTCTCCAAATACATAGTCACCAAGTCCTCTACCTTATAAATTTTGAAACCATAAGGAAAATTAAAAACAGCTACAATTCACAGAAATGTTAGGGAACTCTAGCTTAGATGATGAAGGGGAAAAAGATTCACCCCCTTAAAATATTCATTGAATGCTGATTCCCTGATTCCACTATTTTTGTTTCCACTTCTGAAAAATTCAGAGACTTTTGAGTATCGTTAGCCTTATTGATGAGACTATCTATAAACCTATAATCCTCATTAAACAGCAGCTTTGGATAGAAAGCTCTATTAGGAGAATGAATCCCCTTTCTAAAAAAGGTGGGTGTCAAAATATACAGCAAGTATGGTCATTAAATTAACTTTCCATCTAAGAGCTCAAAGGTGTAATAAAAATCAAATTTTTTCAATGCATACAGAACCTAGAAGTGAAATTGAATCTTCCTTATGCATGCATTCATTTGCATTCTTATTAACTCAACAGAATCTTATGGAAATTTTAGTATATGACCAGGTTGGGAAACAGAGCTTGTCCTGTTCCATCATACACGCATATTGTCTGTGCAATGATATCAAGATGAATTATTTGGGTTTATAAAGGGCCAGTTTCCACAGTGACTTATTAAGAATCTCTGGACTCCAGTAGTCATGACTGTGAGAGAGACGTGAAACTCCAGAGTCTTATTTCCACATCAATAGATAGTTTTCTAAAATTTCCACACAGTAATCTGCTTTTCTAGTCTTTGGAATGAAAGAATTACTTGCCAAGTTGCATGATTATGAGACTGCAGAGAGGTACATGTGACAAGTTATTAACACTGTGTTTATGTTCCAGAAAATTTTCCTTCGAAATCATTGTTTTACCATGTCCTAAGAAAACTACACATTCAAAGAATGCTGACATTAAGCAAAAAAGAATTTCACTCCTTGTTCTGCTATCAGGTCTTCTGCTTCCTGTAATTTACTACTTTGTTTTCACTTTATAGAAATTGTGTCAGTCAAACTGGACCCTTCAGCACTCTCCCTCCGAATCGAGGGGCCAACCAACTTGACTTCTCTTTTCCCACATTAATGTTTTTATTAACCTATTTCCCCCTTGCAACTTCTGCACCCCACATTCTTTCAGCAATTTCACTTGTATAAAAATCTTCAACCAATCTATATTTTTATGTTAGCCATTATTTGTCACATTGTTTCTTCATGATTTATCCATTCAAAAAATATTTGTTGAGCACCTACCATGTGGCAGACATTGTTCTAAGTACTGGCAAACGGTGAAAAACTCAGTCTTTTACGGTGTTTTGTTAGTTATCCCAACTAAATGTCACTTGAACCCTACCACACTCATTTCTTTAGTCACCACCTTCCTTTAGTTATTGTTCTTACTAAACTACAACAATGACTTCTAAACTGGACTCTGATCATCCATAACGGTCCTCTGCCAACCTGTTCTCCATATTGCATGCAAGATGAACTTTTCAGAGTTCAAATCTGATTATGTTGCCTACCTC
>CAUYSK010000556.1:0-10514 GCA_963575035.1 Avahi laniger | reverse complement strand
TAAAGGAGGAGCCACATGCTTTGGGGCAGGTCATAGTGTAATTAAGAAGGAGCTACACACATCAGGGGTAGGTTGTGGGGGATGTGAACCTTGGTGTCAGGAGGTCTGCCCAGGGGCCTTTCAGAATCTCAGCTTCTTTGTCTTGAAGAAAATCCACAACTTCTGGGAAACAACTCAAAACATCAAGTAGTTAGTTAAAGGAGAGGATTATTAAAAAAATAGGGGACAGTGAAATTTGTTCATAGAGCTGCTTACAACATGAGACAACAAGAAGTATTGGGTATGTAACAGAAGAAATGGCTTGAAAATACAGCAAAAATGATTTATGTCTCATTAAAACATCTCCCATGCCTTTTGGAGAACTAGGACCTGTATCCCTGCCTTAGACCAGTGGTAGGGAGGCGCAGGGGAATGTCTTTTTTTCTTTGTGTCACAGGAGATGATGGCTCAAGGGAATTATCTCAGTGGAGGTCACAAGATCATCTTAGCCAAAAATGGGATTAATCTGGGTTGAGATCATGAGATTGTCTTAACGGAAGATGGGATGAATCCAAGAGGAGATCATGAGATTGTCTTAGCCAAAAATGGGATTGATCAGAACCTTTAAAATTTCTGTACTTCAACTTAGAAGGAGGATGTTGGTACTTTGAGACAGAAGTCTTCTAATCTCCTAATTTGCTAGTAAATTAATAAGCTCCTATTTCCTCCTCCCCAAACCACTTGTCCTTGTTCTTCTGATGCAGCCTTGTTACCAAAATCTGTTTTGGTAACAACAGATTATAAAGAACAATATTAATATAGGAGATAAAGAGATAGGAAGCTATAATGAACATGAGGACATGCATGTATTAATAAATAGAGTTTGGTGGGAGACTATAGGTAAAAATATGGAGAATTTAATTTTATTCTACTGAGTTTTATATATCCACTGATGTTAATATGATGTAGCATAGACTTGCAAATATGGAACTGACATATAAGAAAGTTCATGACATGAGCTGAAAGTTTAAGAATCAATATGGGAAGACACGCATAGAAAAAAAATCACTTGATAATAAATATTTCATTTATTTTGCAAATAAAATTTAAAAAAAAAAACATTAAAACCCAGAACTGAGCTTTGAAGGATGCCTTTGTTTAGATAGCAGTTGAGAGGATATAAAATAAAGTAATTTTTGAAGAAAGACGACCAAGGGCAAGGTGACGTTCCATGTTAAGGGAAGAGAATTTCAAAATGCTTCTGTTCATCATCATTGTCACACACTGTGAAGTCCAGTGAGGTGAACATTAAGTGTGGGAAGAGTATATTGGATTTTGTTATTGCAGGTCAGTGATGATGTTGGAAGTTTAAAATTTCAGGAGAGCAAGAACTGCAGCTGCACTGTAGGAGATATGGTGAATAACACGTATGGCGGATACATGGAATAAAGCAGAAACGTCTTACGTAAAGGGTTTATTAAGGCTTCTTGTGGAAGAAAAAAAGCTAGGAACAGAGCAAAAGACCAGCATGAACATGCTTATTATTATTTTTTTAATACAGAGAGGAACTATATTCATTTTGAAAAGTACAAGTAGCTGACAAGAGGAAGAAGAAATCAAAGATTTCTAAGAGCTCAGAGAACATTGATTTGGTTATAAACCAGAGCTTTTCTTGCAAAGGAGAAAGATCAACTCTCACCAGAAGTATGAGGGAAAAGAAGAGTGTGTATGGAATGAGACCTTGAGGTAGATGGAAAAATAAAGCCACTTTTGATGGCCTCAGTTTTCTCAAATAAATATATGGGACCCGAAGCTCTTTAAAAAGTGAGGAAAGTTTTACATCACATCGTTGTGAGCAGTGTTTTAGGAGAGTTGACTGAAGAGTCTGCTGGGTTTGAATTATGAATGTACAATATTCTTGATTTATCACTGATATATTTAATCATTGAATACAGTTTTAACTTGATATTTAATAAACCCTTCCTAAATTTATTTTAGCATATTTTGTGAAAATATTATTATTTTGTTCCACAGTTTTAATTTTTAAATGCTCAGTTTATTAATTGAGTTTGGTTTCTTTTAAAAACATGAGATGCTATATTATTTTTATTTTGGATACATCAAAAATAAATTGTTTTAAAATAAAGATCATGTTTTGATTAAAATGTCTCAGAGAACTGATTTTTTAAGATGTTTTTCCACTTTTTGAAAATTCTCTATAGAGAGATAAATGAGAGAGAGAGAGAAACAAAGATAGATTTACTTTTGAAACATTAAAAGCAAATTATCATGTGAAAATTAAATGCATGCTTACATTATCAATATTAATATCAACAAAAACCAATAAGTTGACTTTATATTTATATATATGGAAGATTAATTTTGTCAACTTCATCTTCTCAGAAGGCCCTCAGAATAACCTGTTCAGCAACACTCAGTTTTCATTACCTGTTGCAGTCAAGGAAGACACATTTTAGAAGAGTCTTAGTGTTCAAAAGAAGGGATTATGGGGAGATAGGAAGAGGGTTGGATCTGGTTTTGAGTAGTTAAGACAGTTCCTTCAATGTGAGGATCTGGATGTGGTTGGGCACATTTCATGAGGAATAGTTTAGGATTGGTGAACACATAAATCTAAGAATCTTGAAATGAGTTGTTTGATAATTGAACAATTTTTCTGATTTTAAAATTTATGGTTTAGATAAACTAATTTCCAGCAAATTCCTGAAAAAGAAAATGAAAATTCTGTGCTGATTTAGAGCCTTAACCTCATGGACAAGAAATTCTTAGAACAAATAGTAAAATCATACGAATGCAAACTGACCTTGTTCTTGGTCCTGATGGTTCAGGTGGATGCAGAAGTCTCAGTTATAAATTTCAATATCACATCAAGAACAGAACTATCAATACAATGTGAAATGCTTTATTGTCTGCTTTTTGTGAAAGAAGTATAAAACATAAGATGGCATTTATCTGCCAATTTCAGATTTCCTTTTTGTTAGCCAAATTATGGAAAAAAGAATTGAACAGAAATGACAGTAATGATTATTTAGGGGTACTGCAGACTGAAAATACTTGCTTGGATCTCAGGATAGATATAGACTACACAGTGATTCTATCCTGCCATACATTTTCAGTTTAAAAAATTGAGTTGAATATGTGTTCAGGATAATTGGCTCTTAACTGTCAATGAGCTGAAAAGAAGAGAAGATTATTTAATCAAAGTACTGTATAGATATTCATAATGCTGTGTTTTAAGAATGTTTCAAGCACACCTACCTTAATTTTCCTGTGTTAATGCACTTTACTCATTGATCTGATTCACTCAGATTTATTACCTAATATTAAACAAATTATAAGGTAGACAGCTTAGAAATGTAATTCCAGAAGGTTATTTATTAATCTAGTAACAGGAGTTTCAAAACTGGGAGATTCCAGTAGTGATTATAAATCACACAGTAAAGTAGGATAAATATGAGACCCAGAAGAGCAAATTGTAAAGAACAGGAAAAAAAAATCAAAAGAAATCAATAAAGGCAAATATTAGATGCTTTTAAAATAATTCATGCAAAAATATTTATTAAATATTATGCAAGAGAATTACACTTGAATTAAAAAAAAGCTTTTCCTGCTAATATAACATTGAGAATCTAATAGTAAAATTTGCAGGAGTGCAGAACTAAAGGTAGTTACAAATCTCAACTCTGCAGATTTTTCTCAAGTCCAAATAATTATCCAATAAAATTGACTTTAAAAAAAAAACATTAAGTATAATCTTTTTCCTTTCAAATAAGCTTCCTTCTAAGTGAAATAATGACTAGTTTTATTTCTTCCACCCCTAATAACAACCCATCACTCACTAAGGGTTTCCTCTTACTATGAGAAACTATGGTACCATGAGATACTTTTTCCTCTTCCCTTGACCAGAACCACTATTAATACCACTATGACTCTCTGACCTCTTCTTTCTCTCTAAAATCGCAGACCTCATCCTTATTTCGGATTCTACAGTATGCTTTCCTCCTGGGAGAAGAATCACTCATTCAATACCTTTTTGCCATATTTATCTCCATAATGCAATAGAAGGAGGCGAATTCATTTTCTCTTAATTTGTTGAGAAAATATTATAAGCATGATTTTGTCAGGACATGCTAATTGGCTCTTCTTGCTAATCTATGATGATATAATCATCAAAATGAAAAAGTGGTTCAGAGTTGAGAATATCAAAAATATTTCAGAGAGAATAGGGTTTGGAACTCAAGGTTGGGGCCAGACTATTGATTTGAGCAAGTGTTAATGGAGAGCCGAAAGACAGGAGATCAAACTATCCGACAAGACCAAATGAGTATTGCAGGTGACCAATGTTGCTGTTGAGACATAATCATAAATATATGATGGAAAGGAAAGAAAAGAAAGGAATGGAATATAAATCAAAATAAATATTTATTTTTACATAAAACTTGTTATTTGTTCTGTATCACTAGAAAGAACAACAGATAAAGTTAGTGATAAAAAAAGAACCCAATTTATTTATAACTGATAGCAGAAGTTCAGAAGGTGATAACGAGGCATTATTTTAAAGATACATAGGACTACCATTTAGTCCATACAGTCAGCCTCAGGCAGTAATGGGAAAATCCCTTCCTTCTTTATCTCCTTGCTCCTTTCTTAAAAGGCCTTGGCTTTGGCCTGGAGCACAGCCCCTGGTGATGGGTAGGGACGCTGCTCGAAGAGGGGCCCAGCTGCTGTTGTGTCAGCACCAGTCTTGGCCTCCTTCCCCTTGGGGAGTCCTGTTGACCACGTGCCCTGGGGCGCGTCCGAGGATGAGCTGGGGTCCATTGGGTCTAACTCTTCATCCTTTCGGCTTGCCACCTTTTTGCTCTTGGGGTAGGGAGTGAGCTCCTCCCGGCGATGGTGGCGCCGCAGTTCCAACATGTCACTGCCCCCATATGATTAAGGTCAAGAAAAACTATTGACCCTCTGTGCCATTCTTGACTGTAATAGTGTTGTCAGCCTCTGAGTGGAGGTTTTTCCAAGTTGTTGGTGATCGTTGGAAAAAGAATTTCAGGATGCACCATGTAAGCCAAGTGAGCCACAGCTTCCATCGAAAGTGAAAGGACACCCTCAGGAAAGAGAGCAGGCAGGCTCACTGGAGAGCAGCTACACTGCGAGGAAGTGGTTTTAGATCTTTCGTAGTTTTACTAATTGAGGGAAGGAATATTCAAGCAGCTTGCTGTTATTAAGAATTTGGGTAGTAATTCCTAAAATTGGGTTCTCTCCCATTTTCATAGACTTCAGGGGTGGAGGAATTTTAAAACCACTTTGTAAATGATATTATAATTAGCCAGAGTTCATGTAGGGTGACAGAGATAGCTGATAAGCTGGTGGAAGCTGGTTCTTGCCTGTAGTTATCAGTCCCTTTTGTTTAAGATTGTTTACTTAACACCTGTGCCCAATCTTCAAGCCTCTGCATCTGGTCTCAGCCCTGTCTCTTAGTCTCCTACCCTAACAATAAGAGAGTCATATTGCACTCAGTCCTTTGAATCAGACACTAAAGAAAAACAAACTTAATTTATGCTGGTATTGGTTGCTTCTCATCGTACAAATTCTAGGTATAACTATTAGTAATATTGAAATAACATAAGAAGGGATTAGAAAGTCTTGTTCTGCCAAAAGCGTTAGACACTGCCACTTGTGTTATTGAACTTAATCTTCATAACCCACCATCCAGTGTTTGTTTTCCAAGTTTGCAGGTGATGACCTTCAGGTTCTGAGAGATTGCAAATTATGTAAATTCATTCAATACAAATAGCGTATCTAATGCCCATTTGCATTGCCCTTCTTCCAAGAATGGGCAGGTGATGAAGGATGTGTATCCAATGCCATGGAAAGGGCAAGAATTGATAAATCTGGAAAGGAGATTATCATTGACAAAAAGAAAAAGAAAGTATTCAAAACTACTTCCCTTTTACCTAAATACACACACACACACACACACACACACACACACACACACGCACACATCTTTTTAACTTCTTAGTATCCTCATATACTCTCTGTCAGTTTTCCCTCAAGTTAATATTTTTGGTCTGAGATATTTTTAAGATGATCTAATTTCCTAACAAATGTGTCTAAATTTAAATGAAAAATATGTAAAATCAACCATCCAGAAGAAACACAGCTATTTAAAATGAAGACATCATTCTCCTAAAGTTGACAAAGTGGATTCGATGATACAGTAACAACCTCAGAGATTTTGATCTGTGATCACACAAGCCAGATAAAATAATGGAGAAAAATTTCCCAACTAGAAAAAAATTCAAGAGGTTGAAGAGGAATTGAGTGGTGAAATTAATAGAAGGACTGAATAAATGAATGGGTCTGCAAGTGGATGGTTTGGAGACTTAGAACTGTGTATGGTTACAGTCAACTGGCAGTCCTTGTTGCAAGTTAAAAAACTAGATCACTCATCAGTAATAGCTTACTTTGGAGACTGGAGACACTTTTTCTGTTTCTCCTTTCTCATCTCAGAATGTGCAGCAGATTGCCCATATTTTAATTAATTTTCATTTGTTAAACCATGGATCTGGGTGGCCCTCTCACTAACCCCGTGTTCGTTGCACAATAGACCATGTGTTAGGCAGGCTTCCTAATCTTTCATGAGAATTAATGTGAGCCAAATACAGAAATCTCTTCAGATTGTTGAAGGCTAACAATGATTGCTTCAACGTGTCTGTTGATTATGCACATTTTCTCCCCTACAGTAATTATGTTACCTACTCAATGTATTTGTCAATTGTCAATGTCTTTGTTGTTGCAGATACAGATGTGGTGTATAAAAGCGAGAATGGACATGTCATTAAACTGAATATAGAAACAAATGCTACCACATTATTATTGGAAAACACAACTTTTGTAAGTAATGAATAATTAATTACTTTATGCATTTCAGAATTGTTTAGAATGTTCTCTAGGCATACAAAACTTTCTACTCTTCAGTTCCAGCATTTGTAAAGTATTTCAGGTGAAAAGTTAGAGCTGGAATATCATTATATCATTAGAATCAGTAGATGGATTGATAGAAAATACCCCTGCGAACAACTGCCTCATTTTCCCCCCACTTACTCTTTTTAGTAACTGGGGGAATATTTCCATGATAATAATTGCTTAGAATGAATACTTCTCCAATAATTTCAATGTGAGATTAGTCATACGAATGCCAAGAATGAAAAAAATGGTTAGCCTATCCTGTTATTATTAACCTGAACTTCTAATTCCCCCTCCTTTTAAACAATTTATTCTTCCTGACTTCTGTCTGTTGTTTTCTGGATCATGCAGAAAGAAGGCTTTGTAAACTGGCCTTCTGGTAGGGTTGATGTGTTTTACTTTTAGAATTTAAGATTCTGTCAGTATCATTTTTATTCTTTTGTATTGCTGTTTAGCCAACACTTTTCAAATGACTGAATGTATTTGTATTGGTCTTATAAAAGAACACAGCCTTTGTCTTTCCGGTAAATGCAGTCCCCAAGGATAGGAAGCATGATTACTTATTGAGTAAGCAATAATGAATTAACTATTGCAATGTTCAAAATCCAGCTCTCCAACACTAAGGAAAAGTAGTGCACAGTTATTTACCCACAATTTTATATAATTAAAGTTTCAATATATTGCCTATTAGATGAGTTTATATGACACAGATGAAACATAGCACAGGGCCTCAGAAGACCTCCCCAAAATAAAACAATAAGCAAAATCATTGGTTTCTCTTAAAACTTATTCCTACGTGTGCATTTGGAATAGACATTTAATCTTCATATTTTTATAGCATGGCCCAGTGGAAAAGATGGACCGTGAACTTTTTGTTGTTTACTGCTTTTATGTATTAAGCAAAATGGTCATTAAGATAATTAAATGATTATATACGTATGTATCTGCTAGGCTAAATTTAAACAACCAGCAGATATACATTAATAATTAGGTTATTAACTAGCAGAAAATAATGATGTTTTTGTTTTTCAACTAATCAGTTAATTCACCCTTATTTGAGGAACAGCTACTCTCTGTGCAACTCTTTATGGTGCTTGTGGGATGTAAAGAACATATAAGGCAGATTGCTCTCTTTCTAAGGATATAGATTTCCTTTGGCGAAATATTAGCCCTCATGAAAAGTTTTGATAAATAGTATAGAACAGTACCTATTATGTCTTCATTGAACAATCCTTAGGGATGCTAGAGAAGAGGCCAAGGAGTCACCAAGATGTACTGTCATCAGTGGAAAAGAAGCCCTTAGTAGGAAGATAGGATGGGAGGCAGAAAACAGTAATTGGTAATGATGAGAAGGCATCCTAATGATATCCTGATTAAAGTCAACAGGAATTGATTTTCTATAAAATTAGTTTGAGGAACAGAAATTAAATGCATTTTTATTTTTCTTTCTTTTATCATAAAATAACATTTTTAATGGAGATTATAGGCCTCCAGCAGCCAAGCATTCAGGTTAAGTATAGAAACCCAATACATGAATGTTCTGTTACATGACTGTTCCTTACTGATCACTCTCTTATATAAGGTAACGAGATTTTTCCCCTGATCACTGATTATAGGGGTTTTTCACAGCATTTATTCATTGCTTTTTTAGCCTCTATGATACTTCAAAAAAGAAACAAAAAACTTGGTTATCATTTCATTATCCCAATTCTATTGTTGGTACAAAACACCACCCCCATCTCATCTCATTGTGGTTTTCTCCATGTGCCAATTAATGTTGTTTTTATATTTCTATGTTAAGTCTTTTAAAATATCTTTGCTTTCTATTTTTATTCTCTTCTATGTTGGCCAGGACTTTTAATTATCACAGAGTCATATTTAGTAAATATTCTAATCTACCGATCTTCTAAGATTCATGGACTCTCTAAAGACATTTATGTCATGACACAGATAATTAAACAATTTCTAAGTCTCAGAGATGTCTGAATTTGATGGGGGGTATTTTTAAGGGAGTGGAGGGTGGCATATATTTGCATCCAGTAACCCAAAATTGAGAACAAGAAAGGAATTACCATAATTTCAGATGATTTCAGAGGAACTTGTTTAATCATATTCTCCCAATACCAAGATTGCATTGTTTAATATAATTGTGTTTTTAAAGTTCATGTTAGGCTAAAGTCTGGATTTACTTTCTCTCCCAGTACATTCTGTTTAAAAAAATCTGTTATTAGGGCATAAAAGTTCTATTCATATTACAGGCTTTTCTTTGGGTAATTATCAACATTTTAATTATAATCATAATTATATCAGATAAGTATTAAAAGCTCTGCAATAAAATTGTGCCAAGTCAATTGAGAAAATAAACATATTATTGATAAAAATGTGCTTAATAAGACACTTTATGCTAAAAAATGACTACCAATTTATTTTAAAAATTAAGATAATTTAACATCACATTGTCATTTTCCAGCTTAAACACATTTTAAAAATGATTACTGTGTACTTGTTGCTGTATAATCTTAGTTAACAGACTATGAATAAAAATGACATTGGGCATGGCTGTCAAAAATGAAAAAAAAATTTTAATGAAATAATTGTCTTACGGCATTCTTTTGGAATGAATCTAGGTGGATTTCTCATGAAGGAGGACATTAGAGTGCATATAACTTTTGAATAGGAGAATGGGAAAGAAATGATTTAGCCCCAAAACTGTTCTTAATCATTTCTAAGTGTTTGGAAATGTTATCTCTTAAAGCCAGAACTATTTCAGACAAAAGTTCATTCATGACGATATAATGAGGAAAATGTTTCACATGTATTAGTTCTACTCTTTCTGCTGTCAATACACTAGCAGCCATAAATTGTTTTATCAAATCACTTTTTCGAAATTAGAAAAGGGTTGTAAACATGGGTTCGAGCTCCTTGTTTTTAGATATAGTTAAGATATTTTAACAAAAAAGGTCTCAGGCACTAATATAGAAAGGAATAATTGAGATAAGAGTGTAACCTGAACTCTCTGAAAATCTGTAAGCATTTAAGTACATGCTCTTAAAAACAGTCTAAAACAGGGAGAAAATGCATACATGGCAGCAGAATAACTCCAAGGGATATGTTAGCTACACATTTTTTTGTCCAACTGTCTATTTATAGGTCATTGAAAAATAGTACTTTTGACAAGAACCAGCAAATATTCATTGACATATCACACATAGAGATAGCGTTAATTGACTTGCATCCCATCCTAATGCTTTTGATTTTGTTTGTTGTTTTATTTGTTATGCCACTTGGTACTTGGGGGGATAGATGCAACTGTTTGTACCTCCATGAAATCAGGAAAGTTATTGACTGATTTGTATTTGAGGAAATAGGTACCCTGTTAAAAAAAATAGAAGCACAAATAAAGAATTGTTGGATAAAAGCTCCTAAAATTTCACCTCATCCAATTTGAGATGAAGAAAGGTTATCAGAAAATTCCAATTGGCCATGTGGCCTCATATGCTGATTATAGTAAATGAAGAATTTGTTATTTTTAAAAGTTTGGCTTTAGCAGT
>CAUYSK010000555.1:0-24703 GCA_963575035.1 Avahi laniger | reverse complement strand
CTTCCTCCCTCCCTCCTTCTTTCTGCCTCCCTCTTCCTTCCTTCCGTCTTTCTTTCTTTTCTTTCCTTCCTTCCTTTCTTTCTTTCTTTCTTTCTTTCTTTCTTTCTTTCTTTCTTTCTTTCTTTCTTTCTTTCTTTCTTTTCCTCCCTCCCTCCTTCCTTCCCTTTCTTTCTTTCTTCCTTCCTTCCTTCCTTTTCCTTAGTGGTAGGTATGAAGATATTTACTATGGGAATTCAAAGGCATTATTTTTCAGCACCATACAGCCAAGTGATTTAAAATGAATTTTTGTTAATGGTAACATTATAATGTACATTCTCTAGTGATGATGTTCCCTTCTACAGACATCTCCACAATCATTCATTGATTTTTATTTCTTTGACCAGTTGCAGTTCCCTGTAAATTGAATACACATACTCAATAGGCATATAACCAGATCACCAAACTCTTATATTCCAGCATCTTCTAGGGAGCTTCACAGAAAGCCTATATGCCTGA
This sequence comes from Avahi laniger, assembly GCA_963575035.1. Lineage (NCBI taxonomy): Eukaryota > Metazoa > Chordata > Mammalia > Primates > Indriidae > Avahi > Avahi laniger. Next base: position 24,208 of record CAUYSK010000555.1, on the reverse strand, counting down.
GCAAGGGCCTGCAGCCACAGCACCTCAACGCTTCCATTTGTAAATGCTCTTCTCCTCCAGCTCTTGATACAGGATAGGTTTGCAGTGAGCATGTCTTAATGCTTATTTCAGTTGCCTTTCCCTTTTTAGAAGCACTATAAGGCTTGAATTCATTTATAATGACTTAATCAACTTTGCAGGGAAATGTCTTCTTTTAGAAACACTTGATGATCTCAAAATGGAGTACCTGCATAGGTCTCAACATTCTTTAATAGTAGCTCATTAGATATTTGTTAGCAGAAATCACTGGAAGAAAACAAATATCTTTGTTTCACTGAAACAACTTCAACTACTTTACTGTAACGCTTTTGGGCCATGAAAACTCCAAACTCTTCATTCAACTTTGAAACCCATGTGGATAGCCAGGGCGAAGCAGTCTGTATGTTTCTAATTAATTTACACTTAACTCATCAGAATGTTGTTTCCCTAGAGCTATTTGATGTGGAAGACCCCTTACGAGCCTTTCAAATATGGCTTCTAAGCATTTTTCCTTTGAACCAGAAAGTCACATTTTTTTTTTCCTGAAGCAAATGAAATTCAGTTCTCGAAAAGCTTAGCTTGGTTCAAAAAATTATCAGATGCACACAATCTGAGAAAACATGTTCTCTCACTTAAATGGATTAACTCATGCAGCAGGCTCTAGGAATTAAAGGGTATTTCGTATCATTAGACAAAGATTTACTTAAAATGGCCACAATGTTAATGAAATTTTTGTTTATTTAGCAATGCTCCTAGATAAAATAATGTTAACTGCATTCATGTGAGTGAGCATAGGTATTGCTGCAGGAAAATGCAAAGGAATTAAAAACATTTTATCTGGAAAGTGCACACTGGTTTCTACAGTGTATGTGCAAAGGGTTTATTCTAGTATTATCTCCCTGGTTTCAGTACTAAAGTCAATGTTGTACACAGGAGACTCACAGATTAGCATCATTCAATATTACTTCTCTCATCCTTTATACAGGAATCCTGAAAGCAGTGATTATCACGGTGAAATACAATAATAGATCCAGAGCACAACCACTGACAAATATTCCAGGCCTGTCATGTTTCATTATGTTTGCATAGTCCAAGTGTGTGTGAGTATTATATTTTCATTTAAATTCTTTCCTTGATATTGGTCTTACAAGTACATTTTTGCTTTCTTTCTAATAGCCACTTAGTTTGAAATACTCACATTGATTTTCAAATCCATTATATCATAATTGCCTAACTTAACTTTTTTCCCATTCATTGTAGCAAAAATTTTGTTTGGAAGCTTCTTGTCAATGCACATACCACAGAAAAAAAAAATTCTTGGAGCTTTCCTTAACTTATGCTCTGTCTCCAATATACAAGAATCCTTAGATATGCCTGTGTGATTTTTTTCTACCATTTATACCCAAATTTCTCCCTTTATTCGACCCACACTAATTCATCATCCCCTACTATCTTCTGGTTAATGATTATTAATTTAGATTTTTTAGCATCTTGACAGATAATTTTAGTTGGCAGACATGAATAAGTATATAGAGGGTTTTGCATTGTTACCATTGAATTTTTTGGATAGTTGTATACTCTTATGGCACTAGACTAATGGATAATCCCACTAGTGCATACAAATCATCTAAATATTTACTGACAGGACAGATTTCAATCTTTTTTACCAGAACAGTTTTTCTTGGAAATAGTATAAAAGCCATGTCAATATGAGCATAATGTAACAATAAATGTAAATTCCATAGAATTCAAGATGTTTTTGTGTAGAATCGGATATAGCTTCAGAAAGTTTTTGATATACTAGTTAGAACAGAACTCAAATTGCTATTTATTAGGTTAAGTTCAGAAACATTTTCATAGAGGCAACATCTCTGATTTCAGTATACACATGGATATTTTAAAATGAGAAATCCACTGAATCCATTATTTTCACTGTCACTGAAGCAATAGATGCTTTTTGTGTCTATGCATTTCCCCGTGGGGAGATTCAGAATTTGGGCAATATAAGCACTCCACCTTCAGTGAGTTTATAGTCCAAACTCTACAATCCCATTTTCTTCCTGTAAAGGGCTATAGAATCATATTCCCCAATTTCATCTTTAGTATTTGGTGCCTAGGCTTTGAAATGAAGTTTAAAATGTAATTGCAACAACTTGAAAAATAAGTCTACTTCTCTGATTTCTGATGTCCTCGCATACTTCTCAATGAGGGAGTTTACTCCAAGAGAGCACTTCTAAAGACCTTACAACTCTTCCCTCCTCTCCCACCCTTGGAGAATTTAATTTTCAGGCAGCATCAGTAGGGAAAGATGGAATGTCTTTTGCAGTTTCCTCACAAGCTAGAAAGACATTTAAATAGAGCAGTGTTTGTGTACCTTGTAGCCCTATTCCCTGATGAGAGCCACAGCAAACAGCTAAAGCACACTTTCCACTGGGGGCAGATTGAACCAGCAAATTGGCCAGTTCACTTGTGGGTTATAAGCACATTAGTTACGATCAATTCTCCCACAGGATAAAATTCAAAGTATTATCAAAGAACAAAGATCTACTTTCCAGCAAATCCAGTTTGACTGTAGGTAGAATTCAGATGAATAGAACTGAGAGAGAGAGAAGCAAAGAGAGAAGAGAAGGAAAGGAGAGAAAATAACTTCTCAATGCTTGATAGTAAGGAAAAAACAATTTCCGTTAGCTTGCAAATGGTTTCATAGATGTTTACCTATTTATTTGACTCGTCATTATGTTTACAAGGGGTGAGAAAACTACCATAATAAAGTTTTAAATTATACATCCCTGATACAAATATCCACAAATACCTGTAAACACCCCAGAAATTGAATTATTCTACTATGAGGTGATTAGAACACCTTTCGACAAATTAGTAACTTTTATTAATAGAAATAATTAATCCAGACCACAATTATACCCTCTAATTTTGCTATGGTAAGTGTAAATCACATTTTACAAGAACATGCCAATTACATACACTGATATGAATTATCTGATTTTATTATGTTGTCCTTTCCTTGAACTCGAGTAGTGTGGGAGCATGTTATTAGAACTCCATGTTTTCATTCAGGTCAGCGGTGTTCTTCAGAATGTTCATAGGGTCTATATGCTTAGTCTCAGGTAGCAAGAAAGCTGCCAGTTGAAAAGAATCACCCATATGTTTCAATGGGATGAGGTGTTATACTTCCACAAGACAATTAACTGGTTAAGTTTAACAATCCTCTTGAGATATTAATTTGTTATTATTTAGGTGTAAAAGTGTTATATCCCCGAACGTGGTACATTAAAATGTGCTTTAAAATGGAAATATTTTCAAATACAACTAGGGTGTTGCAGTTTCATAGTATGATGCTTTTCATTGTTTTAATGGAAAAGAACAAATATTTTTAATATTCTTGTGTTTATTTTTACCGAGGGAAAACTCCTGTAAAAGTGAGAGGGCAGTTCGATGTCTAAAATTGAAAGGGTAAATAGCTGCTTTATCATGTAAGTGTCTTTTGTAGGTTGGAAGTGAAAAATATTTTTAATTTAAAAGTGAATTTTGAGATCTGGGCATGCGCACTGTACATCACTTTAAAATTATTAAAGTAGTTTGATTTAATAGAGTGAATAATTTCAGGCTGAGAAGTACTTCACTTTGCACTGCATAAGCTCAGATGTTAGAACCTGATCACTTCCCAGTTGAAGAGCTTATAAAAAATGTGAAGTACTCTAATAATTTTAAATGACTCTATATTGCACATTTTCAGGTCTCTGATCACCTCCAAATTCAAGTGCTTATAAAACTGCTCCCATAATTTTAAATTGCTATGTGCATAGTGATTTAAAATTGTGAGAGTGCTTCAAAGTTTTTTAATAAGTGCTTTAATTTAGAAGCAAGTTGAGAAATACTCCAGTATAACTTCAAGAAATTATCAAACTTATATAAAAATTAATCCTCTGGAAAGAAAATTACATTATGTATAACAGGGTGCGGGCTCTGGATGAATATATGTGGGGACGAAGACACCAACTGCTCAGGAGCAATCAGTAAATGAAATGTAGTAACAGGGCCCTGGAGGTGTTTGTTTTGTTAACTTTGCTCATTGCTTGCAGGAGGCTATGGTACTTGGAACTCTACCAGGAATTTCAATTCCTTTAAGGTGAAAAAAAATGCGTTTAGGGGACTTCACTCTCAATTCTCAGCATCTGTGAGGATGTCAGGACATTTCTCTTGAAACTATGGGAAAATGTCATTGTTAGATGAGAAGAATATACCTTAGAAAAGGAGGGGTGGAGAAAAGGGCGATAGATGGAGAGAGAGGGAGGAAGGGAAGGAGAAGGGGAAGGGGGAGGCGGGAGGCGGGACACGGGCTGGCCAGGAGGGAGAGTTTGTTGTGAAGAGGGCTTTCCCCGCCTGTCCTCTCGGAGCGCATATGGCAGCTTCTGGACATTCCTGACTAGTTAATTTATCATTTTTCAAAGGTAAATATGGTATGTTTTAAAGTGTACTCATGGGTGAATAACATTATTTTCATTAAGAACAGAGTTCTTCTTGTAAACCAGTGGTCTGCTAGTAGAGAAGCACCTAGATTTTGTTTTCTGACTGTACACCACTTTTATTACGATGTACCGGTAGGTTTGATTTTAAACATGCTGCCTTCCTACACAGATCTAGAATTTTCCCACATATTTGGGGGACAAAATATCTTGTGATGTGCCAGCTGCAAGTCCCCGTTGTCCCTATCTTGTCTGGCTTGTTTCTGATGCTGTTCAGGTGCACACGGCCGTATGCTTCGAGTCGCTTGATTTGTGGGACTGCGTTACCCGGAGCTCCTGAAGCACCAGGCTGTTTGACAGGAACACAGGCCTCTGATAGATTTAGTTAGAATTTTACAATGTCTTTAATTAATAACACTAAACTGAAATACATGTAAGATAAAGATGCTCTTTTGTCAAGTTGTCGAACGTTTAGGATTTGTGACATATTGTGATTCTTTGCACATTTTCAAATTTTGCTAACCTTCCATAGCCTTAGAGCTAAAGAAAAGACATTTACATTTTACTGAGGTGCAAAGGAAATAAAAGGAAAATGACTGCTTATTTCAGCAGTTCATGTTTCAATGTGGGAAATTATATACGTCACTGGGTTCTGAGGTATAATAAACAGGTGAATGTAAGTAGTTATTAAACACATTGCCATAAATACTACCCATACACCAAAACATTTGAAGAGTTCCTCACTCCATTTTTGGCTTTTGTAAATATTCCTTGAAAATAACTCTATCTTCATATATTTTTTTAAATATAGAAGATTAACCTTTGTAACTACAGGGAAATAAAATTTTCTGAAATGTAACACCAGGTACATATACAAAGTAAAGAACAGAAAAGACGTTTGTGAGATTTGAAAAAGAAAGGGGCTTTTCTTAGGATAGTTTATGATTTATCCTGTATCACCATTTTCTAGATCTTTTCTAGCAGTTTTTAAAACAAACTGAATTCTGTGTCCCCGGTGGAACATCCGCTGGTGGCCCGGAAATGTGGGCTGCTCTGCTTATGCAGCCTCAAAGACAGACAGGGATTCCCCGGTTCCGTTAAAGTGGTGGGTTTGCTCTCCTTGACAGACTCTGGTTATAATTTCAGGCTAGAATTATCACAGGATTTTTCTGCCTGACATGGTTTGTTTCTATTTCTCCAACCTTCACAGACATTCATTTCAAAACCCACTCTGCAATGGTTTTTGTTCTTGCTGGGGAAACAGAGGGAGTGGGGAGGGAATGGCAGAAGGAGTCTCTTTTTCCTGAGCCAATGCTGGGCAGAGAACAAGATGTCTTTTTCTTATCATTGTCAGTGAAGGACCATGCCTTTGGCTGCCAGCTGATTTAGGTCCTATGCATTGCCTTAAGATATTGTCCCAAAGATCAATACCCTGATCTCCTTTCCATCTGCCTAGACCAAGATAATTAGGCTCTTTACTTTGTTTTGTATATAATGAAGGGGGCAACGAAGTGCTAGTAGGGAAAAAGGCTATCTCCCTGCGGTAAATATATTGACATTTACAGACGCCGACAGAGCACAACACGGAGAGAGTAATGAGAAATTTGACTGCTTTCCCCTCTTTCTCTGCTTCCTGCTTTAGAGCTGCTGCATCCCACAGTGAGTTACTGGCTACAAAGAGAAGAGACTGCTCAGGGACTGACAATTGAGAGCATTTACAATTAGCTGAATTGATTAACCTTTACAAATGCTGTTACTTTATGAGGTGTTTTTCTCAGCCCTGGTTGAACAGTACGCCTTATTGATTCAACACACTCCTTTATGGGAGCCCTGATTTGTCTGCGACTCCGCCAGTCTTAACGCCTGCTCTGGTAATCGCCTCTGCATGTTCTTGGGAAAACATGACACGGAAGACTGATTGGCATTATGAACACGGGGTCCCTGTCTCCCTCTGAAGCCAGGGTGCAGTCCGCCTCCCTGTTGCTCTCTCCTGAGGCTGCAGACTCAAAGGATGCCAGCTTCTGTGCCAGCATCTCACTGCCTTCCTCCACATCTCTGGTTTTTATTGAGATTTCCTTTAATTATTTGTGGGGTGTGTGTGTGTGTTTAAGTACAGAGGGTGGTGGGAAATTGCTGAAAAATAGAATTGTATTTAGATTAGGTTTTTTAAGATTATAGAATAACTTCGAGCATCATTTTGGCTAGTGATCCCAAAATCTATGACGAAAGGCATAGTCTTTGTAACTGGTTTCATTCAAAGACACTCTGCTCAGAAATAATAAATATCGCCTAGAAATGGCTGCCTTTCATCTTTCAAACTTCATAAAACTATATCAATATAAGGTAAATACCATTTGTTTTCCCCTCTTATTCCCTTTTCTCCCTACACTTTCCCCTCTATCCTTTCTTTCTTCTTCATTTCAAGCGGTAAATTTTTTTTGTGATTTTTAAAATAACAGGACTGCCGGGTTGAAATACCATGGAGCAAATCTGTCAGCTGCCCTACGAGTGTCTCTTAAACGCTTCCTGTACCCAAGACCAGCTATTAATACATGGTTTGTGGGGTCCAGAGCAAAATGGAAATGTAGAGCCCCTGTTCAATCATAAATTACTAAAATTTTCTAAGTGCTAAATAATAGAGCATTAGATCCAACTCGGGACTCTCCTAAGCATGAGACACTGTGTGGCTGCCCAGGTCACATGCCCAGGAAGCCAGCCTTGCCTTCACCTTGGCTTTTTGTGAAAATGTTGGGGAAGACACGAGCCCGAGGTAGTGGTATGTGTTTTCTTTTCCAGCTCGAATTTGAACTTCTCTAATGTTGAGACTGTTTTTTTCTGGGTCATGCTGAATCACGTATGCTTGTTTCTTACTTGAACTGCTGCTTAGCTGGATCTGGACTAAGACCACCAACCTTGCTTGCCCCTTCTGCGTAGCAAGGAAACCAAACCCAGACCCTGGCAACCTGAAGCACTCTTATCCAAGCCAGAGTTATGAGATTGTTTTTTTTGTCAGTTTGTGCATCCAGTTATGGCTGAAGAAAGTTTGTTTTGCTTTATGTGATTAAACTGAATATTTGGCTTGATGCACATGTAAATACATGTACATTTATTCCACTGTAATACACACACATATTCAAATACATAGGATTTTTCATACATATATGTGCATAACAGAATTGAGTTTATGGCATTCCAAGGCATAGATGAACAATGATGGAAGACAGTTATTTTTTTAAATGAAGTATTGATGCATTTTTAAAGAAAAAAAATCAGGGAACTGCTCTAACAAAGTCTGCAGCATTCACAGCATGACAAACAAATTAGAAAACAGCAGATGCAGCACAAATTAAGATGTATTTAGCACAGCAGCCCATCAGATGTGTGAATGTCTTTTGTAACTCATCTTTGCAAGGTTGATGTATTGCACTCCAGACAGCTGATAATGAACCCTCCCAGCAATTAGAAGTAGAAATACTGAAGAGTCAAAATTATGCTGTTCCTGATGGGTCAAAAAAGAAAAAAACACCCCCAAAACCTATGTGAAACTTCTTTATGTGCTTGCAAAACAAAGAGAATGTTTCAATTTATATACTGGTATGTTTGAATTTCTCTTGCCTTTTAAAAATTCCTACTTCATTTTAATTACCATCCGATTCTAAAGTGTCATTAAATAAGTATGAATTCTTTTGCAGTTACACACGTTTTATGGCCAATACAATGTCTTTCTTTTATGGAATGCATTATTTAGTAATCTTACATTAAGACAATAACTTCAATCATTATGCCTTCAAATGGCAATAAGCATTTTAATGGCTTTGCTGAGTGGCTTTCTGACTCTATCGTTTTGTTTTCTCTTTAATATTAAAGCATTGTTTTTATTTCTATGCAGAGACTGTGCACCTCCCCCTTCCCCAATTTCTATTTTCTGAGAGTGATAGTACCTTTGCATTAGGGAACAAAGCATCAAACTCCATTTAATAGGCAAAATTTTATTCCAACCCAGTGCCAAGGCTAATGATACACTATTAATGTTTGCTCCTTTTTTTGATCAATATTTGATTTAAACAAGCCTATCATATCCTTCCAGGAGGAAGAGGTGCCTGGTAGGATTAGCAATAGTCCAATGTTCTGTCAAGTATGGGTTTTGACAAATTTAGAGAGCTTGAAAGAACTCATTAGAGAAAAAACCAAACCCAAAGGTGGAAAGACAATAAATAAGAAAAGGAAAGCTAATTGGTGTATCCTGCCTAGGAAAGAGTGATCTGATGGGTGATTTAAAGTCTGACCTTCCTACGTGAAAAATCTCAGATCATTCCAATATTCACCGTCTGAAAGAAGTCAGCAACGCAGATAACATTTCCTCTTGAGTCTGTTTTCTGTTGTTCTCCTGATGCAATCTGTATTCTTAATCCCAGACTTCCAAAGAGCAACCTCCTAGCATCAAATTCTACATGAGTTTCAATTCATCACGAGGGTGAATTGAAACATTACAGTCACAGTTCTGTATGACAAATAAAAATGTCAAAGTGCATGTGCTGATTGGCCACATCATGAACACAAAGAACAGAATTTATTTTAAAAGGTTCTGGTCTTTCCTCACTACCCAGAAGAGGGTACATGTGAAGGCCTTTATGTCCTGAAGATGAAAGGGAAGGATGTCCTCAAATTCTTACAGTAGGAGCCCACTTAGGTGGCACCAACCTTGGCTTCCAAATGAAACAGCAAATCTACAAAAGGACAGGTGATGGCATCTACACCATGCATCTGAAGAGGACGTGGGAGAAGCCTCTGCTGGCAGCCCGTTCAGTGGCCATTGTTGCCACTGAAACCCCTGTTGGTGTAGCGTCACGTCCTCCAGGAATACCAGCCAGCAGCTGTGCTGAAGCTTACAGCTGCCACTGGGGCTACTCCTACTGCGGGGCTCTTCACTCTAAGGACCTTAGCCAACCAGACCCAGGCAGCCTCCAAGAGCTGCATGGTCTGTTGGTTGCTGATGCCAGGGCTGACCACTAGTCTCTCTCGCGGGTGTTTTATGTTAAGCTGCTTAACACACATTCTGCTCGGAGCTATGTGGACATTGCCATCCCCTGCAACAAGGGAGCTCACTTAGTGGGTTTGATGTGGTGGATGCTGGCCTGGGAAGCTCTGTGCATGTGTGGCACCATCTCCCATGAACATCCATGGAGGTCATGCCTGCTGGCTGCTTCTGCAGAGATCCTGAAGAGTTTAAGGGGCAGAGCAGGCCGCTGCTGAAAAAGCTGTGACCAAAAAGGAATTCCGGGGTGAATGGACTGCTCCATCTCCTGCGTTCACTGATACTCGTCCCGAGGTCGCAGACCGGTCTGAAGGCACACAGGTCCCCGCCGTGCCGTGTCAGCAGGTCCCTACTGCAGACGGGAGCCTCAGTCTGCCATGGACCGGTCTGCAGTGCCCACTGCTCAGGCCTCCGAATGGGTAGGCACAACCACGGAGTGGGCTTAAGCCGTCCTTCCGTGGGCTCTTAAACAGAAAATGAGGCAGAGAGGATTAGAAATCATGTGGTTCCCTGAGAGGTCATGAGCTACCAGGGTGTAGACTGGAATAGGCCTGAAGATGTTTAATTTATTTAATTTTCTTTTCAATGTTTAAAAGTTGATGCAACCATTTTAAAATTGTGAGATTTCACACAAAGGTTTGGATTTCAGCTTTTTGACAAATCAGCTAGCAATGAGCCTGCCTTCCCACGTGGTCACCATGGAGACCTGCTGCCTTCAGGTGGGTGGGCGCACACCGAGTCCCCACGGTCCCGTGCCCCCCATTGCCTTCCTCCCCATTGGTTGCTGCTTATCATCCTGCTAGCACCATTGGCTTTCTGAGACCCAAGAAACTGTTCTTACCCAACTGATATTTTATTTATGTTACCTGTCCAGCCCTTCTAGACATTTGTCTTTATGGCCCCTGCTGTTCTGAGTATCCTCATTTATGAAATGAAAGCAATAAATTAGGAGATCTTTTTCAAATCAAATGTTTTATGGTTCTATTGTCTATTTCTACTTGTATATGCAGACATGAGGGAAAAATGAATAGGGAGAGATCTGTGGTGGGCATGAGAAAGAAGTGCTAGAAGAAAATGTGAAACATTGTACTCTATTTCCTAATGGAGATTCTGAACTCTCTTTATCCCTAATATAAAAAATGATCATCCCTTACATCTGCACAATGCCTTAGTGCTTTTAAAAGTGCAGTCACATAAAAGAACTCCTTTAAGCCCATTTTATGAAGGTCTTCTTTTAGACGACATGGGTGGTATGCGATAGAAAATCCCAGCTAGGATGAACTCCATTGTGGGTGTGGGGGTTTCATTAAGGACTTATTTATTTTTGAGACAAGGTCTCACTCTGTTGCCTGGGCCAGAGCGCAGTGGTATCATCATAGCTCACTGCAACCTCAAACTCCTGGGCTCAAGAGATCCTCCTGGCTCAGTCTCCTCAGTAGCTGTGACTATAGGTAGGCACCAGCACACCCAGCTAATTTTTTAATGTTTTTATTTCATTTTATCCTTCTGTAGACATGGAGTCTCACTATATTATTCAGGCTGTTCTTGAACTCCTGGGCTTAAGCAACCCTCCTGCCTCAGCCTCCCAATCTGCTGGGATTACAGGCATGAGTCAACATTCCCAGCCTTTAAGGACCTTATTGTGGTCTCTTGTGGCTGCATAATTTTATTTTTCATCAGAGTTATGGCCTTTTCTTAAAAGAGTAGAAAATACACTGCCAAGGAACAAGGCTGTTGGAAGAGCAATGGTTTAACCGAGGTTCTTCTGTATTGTTTTGATTTATGAAGCAGGTGTAAGGAACAGTCACCCAGCTGATTGCGGTTATTTTCATTTCAGTATTGTCAATCTACAATACACCATGGTGTTTAGTAACAGCTGGGGAGACTCAGGTAATTTCTGTGAAGCCAGGGCTCAGATAAGCACCACCACACCTGCAGAAGCATTTGGCAAATTTTGCTTTTCTTCATTCATTTCCACTTTAGTTTGGATTTGTAGGGAGAATGAAGTCAGGATGACCATCCAAGCTGACAGTTGGTGGTGATGTGGTGCCTAAAAAAACTGGCCTCAGATTTCAGAAGCCTGAGTCCTGGGCTTGCCAGGTATCCTTGTGTGACCTTCGCTTATCTTTAAAAGAGGAGGATTACATCAGCAAAACCTACCCAATCTGTGTGACAGGACACAGGGACCCCCAAACGAACACATCGAGTGGCTTTCATTCCCTTCCTCCCATGATAGCGGTAACTGCTCAGTCTCACGACTCTTGAAGAAAATAAATGTTTTATAGTTCCCTTAATGTAAAAGCATTTGGTCGCAGTTGCTAAGATTCCCTTCAGAGTCGACATTCAATGATTATATGAGCTTCCAGGAAGTCATTTGTATCAGATAGAGGCGGTGGGGGGACTAGATTCAAGCATAACGAGGCACACAGCTGTGAGGTGGTGGATTTCCTGGCTCCTTCTTTCTCTTTGTGTCTCCCTGCAGTAGTGCTCATACATCTAATTGCCCAAAGTCATTTATCACCTGGGCTCACAACTTTGTCCCTTTGAAATAGATAGTCTTTCCCTCCAGATTTTAGCCCATTTGCTTCTTCCACCAAAGCTGAAATGTCTCAGTTCCCAGGCCCTCCTTGATAATCTGATACAATAGCTTTTAAGTAGGTACTGTTAATGTTAAACAGGGACTTACTGTGATGCCCCTCTGTTCCATTTGCATTCTAATCAGGGACAGCCACAACCACAGCACACACACATTATCATTATCACTGATGATGACATTACACATGGGAACAGGGTCAATGGTCATTCCAACAATCAGCATGAGGCTGATAAAGAGGGCGAAACTCTAGGTACTAGAGTCAGGATAACCCAGAACACTTTTTAATGACATTCAAGATGGCCTTCTTAGCCCTCGCAGCTGCAATGTTCTGGGATGGCACCTTTTAATAGGAAAACACTAGGGTTCTTCTTTGGTTGTGCATGCACAATAGATAATTTTATCATTAGTGAAAGTCTTGACCTGTTTTGGAAAATTCTTTGTTGGAGTTTCGGGGATGAAGGAGATGACAGTCATGCAGGATTAACTTTATAGTAATGTAGCAATGTACTAAGTTTGCAGCGTTGTCGGTTAGCGGAGAGAAACCCAGGATGGCAGGACAATCATTCTATTGAACACTGGAAAAGAAAGTGCAGCCTCTCCTGTGGTTTGCTAGCACATTTTAGAGTAAATATTTTTTAAGAGAAGCAAAATTTGTCCTGTTAAAAGCTAGTTATAGTTTTTACCTTGTTTAACATTCAAACTATAGCATTGACCTTCATTTTCATGCTGTGTAATATGGGTGGTTATTAACAGTTATCATTTGATCTGATAGTTTTTTAAATTAGACAAGATTGCCAGGCAAAGTGCTCTGATTGCCTTTAATCAGGAAGTGAAGAGAATTCTCTCCAGGCAAACGAGGGACTTTTTTAGGCCTGTAGAGGAGGAAAACGAATCAGGGTGTTTCGTTGTTGTTTTGTTTTAGTTTTAGATTTCCCCCCCATCGGTTCTTTGTTATCAGTATATAATGTCCAATAAAAGGAAACATGAAATACAGCTGCATTTTATTTAAAGAAAAAGACCCTCTGGACATAAAATCATTTTTAGATAAAGGTCAGATGTTATTGTTTATTTGTTCAAATAGGTTATTTTCTGTTCAAGCTCAGTTCATTCTGTGCTTTTATCTTTCTGTTGAATGTGTTCTCTATGATCGCCTACCTAACATAGGCTTTTGTATGCATTGTACGATTGTAAATGTGCAATATTAAGTTGAATAGGCCAACTTATAAGCAGACAATGGCATTTATAGAGCAGACTTTCTGCTAACAATGCTGGAGCCTGCCTTCCTTCCTAGAAAGGCCGGGTTAATTAAACATGAAGATTTCGAACTTTACTCTTTTTTTATTATGGTAATTTTTAAAACAAATGATTATCTTTCCATTTTCTAAAAATAGATCTTCTATAACAATAATTTTTAACATTTACGTAAGTTCTTAAAATTTATAACATTTTTGCATAAATTATTTCTTTTAATCATCACCGCGGCCCTGTAAGTTTAATATTATTACCTGAGGCTCAGGAATATTCCATCATTTAATTGACATCACATATCTAGAAACTGACTGGTACGTTCTCATACTTGAACACGAACTTCTAATGCCAAGCTTGGGATACTGGGAGACTAATTTCTCATACTTCTTTATAGTATTATAAGCCTGTTAAGCTATTTTTCTTTTGTTGAAAAATTGATTTTCTTATTTTTCTCTATATTGCTTAAAAAACCCTAAAATTTTGAATATTCCTTTTTTCCTATCTTCTTTTCCAAAATTGGCCTTTCCCTGCTTTATAAAAGAGGGGCAGGAGCCTCATCCATTCCGAATCTTACTGTCTGGTGTCGTGGGGTGAAAAGCCTACCTCCCACCCTTGATGAAGTGGCAGTTCTTAAATACCTTTCTTTGAGAAAAAGGTTCAGAACAGCAAAACAGAGTGAGATTCCTGTCTATCAAAGGGGATGGGGCCTCATTTCATACAAATAATAGACTCTAGTCAAGGAACTATTGCTGACTATTTTAGGAGAACAGAAAATGCCTCCTCGATATATGAAGGTATGTTGAGCTGGAGACATTTTAGAAGCAGATGCAGGAGAGCTCTCTGCCCTCCTCTAGCTGTCTAAAAGCAGGAAGTAGATTTACAGAGGCGAAAGGTACCCTGGCACGGCCCCCCAGTCATTCCAGGGAGAATAAAGGTTAAACACTAAAGATGGCTTTAGACCCCCATCAGCCTTGAGGTGATAACGAAGGAATTTCTATCAACTAGCTTTACTAACTAATCTTTATCTGCCATGTTTTGCCTTCCCCCAAACTTGCTGCCTGTAGAGACTCAAAGGCTTTTTCTTTTTTTTTTTCTTCTCTAAAAATTTACTGTTCTTTGTTGAAGATGCTATGTATGCTGGAATTCAAAGCCACCTCTCAGAGAACTACTCATTCTCTGGGTATCTCCCATCAGGGTATGTGATACACGTGTTTATAAATGTGTTTTTCTCTTGTTAATCTGTCTCTTGTATTAATAACAGGGTCCTTTCCAATTACAAGCCTTTCACTTGCACTGCCCTATCTGTCTCTGTCTGCCATCTGTATTTATCTACCTAATCAATCAATTACCTATCATTCATCTATCTATCCAATCATCTATGTTAGAATTATAATTTAGAAGGGAGATATTTATTACTAGGAGGCAAAATAGTAAGTCAGACAGTTTTGCTTTTGTTTTGTACAGTAGATATTACTTAACAATGTAGAGTGAGTTTTCATGTTTGGTTATATGGTCAATATTTTACAAAAATCAAATGAGCTAAGGCTTTATGAAACTATGTTTAAAGCATAAAGCATGGAAACAAAATTAAAATGTGCCAGAAATTGTATCTTGTTTGTTTCTCATTTTTTTAAAAAAATTTTTAATAGGTTTAGGGGGTGTAAGTTGAATTCCATTACATTTATATTTTCTATGGTGGCAGCATCTGGGTTTTTAGTGCACCCATCACCCAAGTAGCATACATTGTACCCCACTGGTAATTTTTCATCCCTCGCCGCCTCCCAGCCTCCTCCCTTTTGAGTCTCCAACGTCCACTATACTTGTGCAGCCACAGTTTAGCTCCCACTTATAAGTGGAACATGTGGTATTTATTTGTGTTTCTGAGTTACTTCACTTAGAATAATGGTCTCTACTTCCATTCAAGTTGCTGCAAAAGACATTATTTCATTTTTTCGTATTGCTGAGTAGTGCTGCATGGTATATCTATATACACCACATTTTCTTTATCAACTCATTGGTTGGTGGACATTTAGGTTAATTCCATATCTTTGTGATTGTGAATTGTGCTGCGATAAACATACAAGCGAGGTATCTTTTTGATACAATGATTTCTTTTCCTCTGGGTAGATACCCAGTAGTGGGGTTGCAGGATTGAATGATAGATCTACTTTTAGTTCTTTGAAAAATCTCCATAGAGATTGTACTATAGAAATTACATCTTTGCAAATAAACTTATAAGTTTATAATTTATAGTAATAGTATGTCATATATAACAGTAATCTATAAATTATAATTTTATAATAATCCCATGATTCAGGAGAAATTTATGGAAAAACTTTGTGTTATCAACAATTTTCAGGAGTACAATTTTTCAAGGATGTATGCAAGCAAAAGAGAGTAAAAACCTTTATTCTTGGGAGATCACTTCTATGGCAATTGAAAATCCTTTGAGGAATCAAGAACCTCATAAGAATAACCTTGCCAAAGTTTGGCAAACTGAAGGATTTATCCACTGACTCCCATTCCTCAAGGACTGAGGGTTGCCACTGAGGGCGTTAAATCTCAAGCAATTTTGGGTTGCCCTGTGCTTAGGCCGAATGATCTCCCATGGCACTAGAAAATGCCTTCGGCCAGAAAAGAGTCACAGGTGGAATCTACCAGCAGGTAGGGAATCATCCACTCTAGCTATAAGTGAACTCGGAGGTGGACTGAAGAGCCACGGGGCATGGCATCAACAGCATCTTACACCATTCATGTTCCACACTGAGTCCTCTCTGCTACCGATAGTTGATGGTGGTGGGTGACCACCATCTCTAGAAATAACTTCAATGAAGCAGGAAGTTCGGTGAAAGGAAGCTGTAGTTCCAGCTGCTGTAGCTGGTTCCAGGGTTATAATTGACACGCACTGTTTCCTCCCTCCACCACCCAATCTAGATTCCCCTCACCCTCAGCCAGAACTTCTGCTGGTCTTGATTCCTGTGGTTAGTGCAATTTCACATTTATTTTTCACATGAAGTTGAAGAACACATGTGCTGCTTGAATTTCTCTACTGGAAGAATGTCCCCTCACTACTGTTCTTTAGTGTCACCTCTAGGCAGGGCTATAAGATGGCCACAACTTATTCTTGCCTTACACTAAAAAATTGAGTCAACTGATCTATGAAACAGACACAAGGTTTCTTTCACAGGGCTATGGTGTGAGCTGAAGGAGATGCACTGCTGGAAAAGAAGTCACTGACATAATATTCTGGTCCATTTGTTTGTGTAAATTACTTGTCCCTCTATATCTGCTCGGGTACAGTCCTACATGTACCATTTCCATGGAGTTACTACTGGAACTTATTACTGAGCTTGCTTAACCTTACAATGTGGGGTCTGACAATACCCAGCTCTCATAGCAACCCCTGGTCTACCAGGGATACCCTTGGTCTCATAGCAACTTAATATTCCAAAATTGGACAGTCTCTTTCAGGACCTGATAGTGTGACAGGAGCTGTTTATTCAAATAGTGAATATTTCTCTGCAGCAAAGGGCATGGAGTTGTTCTAGCACCCTGAAGATCTGTGCTGTAGTTCTCTTTGGGGGCTTCGCAATGATAGTACACCATCCTAATCTATGACAGTTGTCTTTAGCACCACTACATCTGCCAGGCTGGGTGGCCCAAGTGGACAGACAGGTTCTATCAGGGCCTAAACCAGCTACAGAGGACTCCCTTGTTCTGGGCCCCACACAAAACATATATAGATCAGCCAAACAGACTGTTGAATGTTGACTCAAGTATGAATTGGCTGAATGTATTCCTTTTCTATTGCTGCATAACAAATTACCATAAATTTAGTGGCATAAACAAGTACCCATTTATTATCTTATAGTTTCTGTGGGTCAGAGATCCAGGTACAGGTGAACTGGGTCCTCTGCTCAGAGTCTCACCAGGCTGAAATTCAGGTGTTGCCTGGGGAGGCTCAGATCCGGGTTACTGAGGGATCATGACTCTTCACTGCTAAAATAGACCCCGGCCTTCTATTTACAAATTCTTCATTTTCAACAATTATATAAGTCAACAAGTCTTTCTCATCCTAGTGATGTGATTGCCTGTTATCTACTGCTACACATCTCAGCCAAGATTCCCTGGCTGTCATCCTTGCTGTTGCTCATACAAATTACATCTACCTTTATTCTGATGCTTAACTTCCAACACTCAGCTTTGCTATTCCAAACCCTCATCATTCCCATGATACTAAGAATTTCATTTTCTTCACAGCTTCTTTTTCCACCAACCCTCGGTTAGAGAGGACAGCTACCTCTGAGCTACTCTGTGATACTGGTGTCATCTCACTTTCTTTAGTAAAGGGAGTGATCTCTGGCTTCTTCCAAAATTCATAGTGGGAAGTTTTCTGATCTCATGTAATAAATCTCACTGTGACATCCATTAAATAAAGATATTTATTTCAAGGAATTGGTTTACATGATTGTAGGAGCTGACAAGACAAGTCTGAAATTGTAGGGCAGGCTGTCAGGAAGGGCAGGCTGGAGCCCTTGGCCATGGGCTGGAGCTGCTGTCCACAGGTGCAATTTCTTCTACGTCAGAGGAGCCTCAGCTCTACTGTTAAGGCTGCACAACTGACTGAATCAAGCCCACACAGGTCATCTGCGATAATCTCCCCTGCTTAAAGTTAACAGATTATGCACTTTAATCAAATACATTCACAGCAACACCTAGTTTAGTGGTTGTTTGAATAAATGGTGGTGAAAGTCAACTTGACACAAAACTAATCATCACAGAGAACGAGGGAGAGAAGGAGAAAGACAGTGGGGCTCATGCAGATGAGGCAAGACCTACCTAGCTCTTATTTTCTCCTATGCTCTGAGATGAAAGTGCTAATTTAAGCCACTTACACTTGACTTTTATATGTATTCTAAGCCTATCCATTTGAACGTGTACTTGTATTGGTGACATGGAATTGACCTAGTCAGAATAGTATCGCCTGCTTTATGAAAGAATTAAATTGGGGAGATTAGAAGGGTTTTCCCACCTGTCTGCACCAAAGTTTCCACATATATACATGTGTAATTTCTTTTAAGCAATCAGGCTTAAAACTCAAATTTATTGTAGAGTAGAGATACAGCTGACCCCTCTTTTTCCCAGAGAATCAGAAAGGCATCAGAAGGCCCTTCAGTTCCCTACATGGGATTGCTTCTCAGGCTGCACAGCCAGTGTAATTACCTAGGGATCAGTGATGAGTGGGCAGTTCTGGCTTGTCAGAAATACTTGTCTGATATTGTCCAATAAAATCTCTAAAATATGTTACAGTAAGACATCCATTAAGTTAGCTATAAATGTGTTGCTCTGTGAATTAGTATTAAATGTGTTTGGGGACAGGATCTGTCTTAAGAGTTTTATAGAACTTTGCCCTGAAAGAATATGTGAACGTGTTGGTTTGCATTTCAAATGCTGTTACATTAGAAGGGCGTCTCTGAAAGGCAGTAGCGGCTGTACCCCACGAGGCACCCCGTTTCTCAGACCTAAAGAATTGGATTCGCTTTGTAAAGCACAAGTGAATCTGTTAAAAACTATGGGCTGAGAGCTGACGATGGAGTGCCCTCTGGAACAAATAGCTTCCCAGAAATGACAGCTTCCCCAATGGCTAAAAGCAAAGCTTTTGTTTAAACCACTCTAGACTACCTGTCTCCATTCACGATAACCTAATAAACATGGAGCCTACATATCTCTGTTTAACCCTTCTGTTTAAATGATAAACTTACCTTAGATTTAGAAATTAGCCTTTGAAAGACTTTGTAACCATTTGCTCATCTAAATAAAATTAGTTAAAGAATCTGTAAAAGCCTTCTGTAAAAGCCTTTTGAAAATCTGTTAACCTGAGAGAAACTACCTGTTGTTATCTAAATCTGTTACCCCTGACAATTATTCACTATTTCCTATAAGTTACCATGTAAGACCTCATTCGGGGCATTTTGGGATACATGGAGAGACTCAAAGCCCCCTGAGCTCCCGCTTTGCCTATACTCTTTATAAATTTATAAAACTATACCTTTGTCTCAGTGTATTCTTTTATTTTTTCCATTTTCCATTTTTCTCTATTATTTTCTTAACCCTTGCAACTCTATCAAAGGGACCTGGTTTTTTGTGGGGAGCACAGAACACATTCACGGCAGGTAGGTAGCAGAAATTTTGGAGTAAGCTTCATTTTAGCAATAATTTCTTCCTCAGGTGACCTCTTTTAAGTAACTGTACAACTTTTAACAATCATGTTTACGTGTTTGGTTTCATCAAGCCTGAGCCCTAGAGGGTTTTGGCAGGCAAATGTGTGCAGAGGCCCTGCTGACTGCATATTTCGGCATCATTGGAAGAATTGTTTGTTGGATCCAGTTTTCATTAGATGCTGAGACAGCAGGTCCTTTGTCAGTCCTTTCCTTGAGTTGATGATACTGAGAGATGAGAGGTTCACATTTTCGTGAGAGGTGAAAAGTGCGGATCCTGTTTCAGTAGACTGTTTCTTTAGACTTAAACAGGATCCATACTTTTCACCGTCTTCTTCATGATGACTTGATTCATCAGCTCGGAAGGCACAATGATTGTGCGAGGCAAGTCTACGTTGGGGCCCAGGAATCGGGATATTTCCAAGGAGTAGGTAGGAGAAATTTGAATTCAGTATGATTTTAAGAATGATTTCTCCAGTATTTCACCACATTGAAGGCACTGTAGCACTTTTCGTCATGAATTTAAGGTGATTTGCTTCATCGACTCTGAGCCCGAAAGCCTTTAGGCAGGCAAATCTGTGCTGATGCCCTGATAACTGAATATTTCAGTGTCATGGCCAGAATCGTTTGTTTGTTTGGCTTTCGTTGAGGTGGCGAGTGCAGTGCCGGTCCTGTGTCATTGTTTTGTTGGAGTGTAGGAACCTCAGAGATGAGATTTGCGCATTTTGTGGAGAGCTGAAGAGTGCGGATCCTATTTGGGTCTAAAACTGAAACAGGATCAGCACTTTTTACTGACCTCTTCACTATCCCCTGATACATGAGCTCAGAAGGTAGAACGGTACCCGCAGACAAGTCTAGGTTTCGACTCAGGACGCTGGATACTTAACGGGGTAGGTAGCGGAACTTTTGAAGCAAGCTCGATTTTAGCAATAATTTCTGCCTCAGCTGACCTCTTTTAAGTAACTGTAGCACTTTTCTCCATCATGATTACGTGTTTCGTTTCCTCAAGCCTGAGCCATAGAGGGTTTTGGCAGGCAAATGTGTGCTGAGGCCCTGCTGACTGCATATTTCGCCATCGTTGGAAGAATCGTTTTTTGGATCCAGTTTTCGTTAGAGGCTGAGACTGCAGGTCCTTTGTCAGTCCTTTGTTTGAGTTGATGATCCTGAGAGATGAGAGGTTCGCATTTTTGTGAGAGGTAAAAGTGCGGATCCTGTTTCAGTCTAAAGTCTGAAAGTCTTTAGACTGAAACAGGATCCGCACTTTTCACCGTCTTCTTCACTATCACTTGATTCATCAGCTCTTAAGGGACAATGATTGTGGCGGACAAGTCTATGTTTGGACCCAGGAATTGGGATATTCCAAGGAGTAGGTAGGAGAAATTTGAAATCAGCATGATTTTAAGAATGATTTCTGCAGTATTTCACCACCTTGAAGGCACTGTAGCACTTTTCGCCATGATTTTAAGGTGAATTGTTTCATCGACTCTGAACCCGAAAGGGTTTAGGCAGGCAAATCTGTGCTGAGGCAGTGCTAACTGAATATTTCAGTGTCATGGTCAGAATCGTTTGTTTGTTGGACATTTGTTCAGGTGGTGAGTGCAGTGCCCGTATTGTGTCATTGTTTTGTTGAAGTGTAGGAACCTCAGAGATGAGATTTGCGCATTTTCCTGAGAGCTGAAGATTGCAGATCCTGTTTGGGTCTAAAGACTGGAGCAGGATCTGCACTTTTTACCGACCTCTTCACTATCGCCTGATACATGAGCTCAGATGATAGAACGGTTTCCAAGACAGGTCTATGTTTCGACCCAGGACACTGGATACTTAAAGGGGTAGGTAGCAGAATTTTTGAAGTAAGCTCGATGGTATCAATAATTTATGCCTCAGCTGACCTGTTTTAAGGAACTGTACCACTTTTCACCATCATGTTTACATGTTTCGTTTCCTCAAGTCTGAGCTCTAGAGCGTTTTGGCAGGCAAATGTGTGCTGAGGTCCTGCTGACTGCATATTTCGGCATCGTTGGAAGAATCCTTTGTTGGATCCAGTTTTTGTTAGATGCTGAGACTGCAGGTCTTTGTCAGTCCTTCGTTTGAGTTGATGATCCTGAGAGATGAGAGGTTCGCATTTTCGTGAGAGGAGAAAAGTGCGGATACTCTTTCAGTCTAAAGACTGATGCCTAAAGACTGGATACAAGATCCGCTCTGTTCACTGTCTTCTTCACGATGACTGGATTCATCAGCTCGGAAGGGACAATAGTTGTGGCAGGCAAGTCTATGTTTGGACCCAGGAATCGGAGTATTTCCAAGGAGTAGGTAGGAGAAATTTGAAATCAGCATGATTTTAAGAATGATTTCTGCAGTATTTCACCACCTTGAAGGAACTGCAGCACTTTTCGCCATGATTTTAAGATGAATTGTTTCATCGACTCTGAACTCGAAAGGGTTTATGCAGACAAATCTGTGCTGAGACCTTGCTAACTGAATATTTCAGTGTCATGGCCAGAATCATTTGTTTGTTCGGCTTTCATTCAGGTGGTGAGTGTGGTGTCCGTCCTGTGTCATTATTTGTTGTAGTTTAGAAACTTCAGAGATGATATTTGGGCATTTTCCTGAGAGCTGAAGATTGTGGACCCTGTTTGAGTCTAAAGAACGGTTCCCGCAGACAAGTCCATGTTACGACCCAGGACACTGGACACTTAAAGGAGTAGATAGCAGAACTTTTGAAGTAAGCTTTATTTCAGCAATAATTTCTGCCTCAACTGAACTCTTTTAGGTAACTGTAGCACTTTTCAGCATCATGTTTACGTGTTTCATTTCCTCAAGCCTGAGCCTTAGAGGGTTTTGGCAGGCAAATATGTGCTCAGGTCCTGCTGAATGCATGTTTCGACAACCTTGGAAGAATCGTTTGTTGGATCCAGTTTTTGTTAGATGCCGAGACTGCAGGTCCTTTGTCAGTCCTTTGTTTGATTTGATGATCCTGAGAGATGAGAGGTTCGAATTTTCGTGAGAGGTGAAAAGTGCAGATCCTGTTTCAGTCAAAAGACTTTCAGTCTTTAGACTGAAACAGGATCTGCACTTTTCACCGTCTTCTTCACGATCACTGAATTCATCACCTCGGAAGGGACAATGGTTGTGGCAGGCAAGTCTATGTTTGGACCCAGGAATCGGGATATTTCCAAGGAGTAGGTAGGAGAAATTTGAAATCAGCATGATTTTAAGAATGATATCTGCAGTATTTCACCACCTTGAAGGCACTGTAGCACTTTTCGCCATGAGAGATGAGAGGTTCCCTTTTTCCTGTGAGGTGAAAAGTGCAGATCCTGTTTCAGTCGTCTTCTTCACGATAACTGGATTCATCACCTCGGAAGGCACAACGGTTGTCCCTTTCAGTCCTTAGACTGAAACAGGATCCGTACTCTTCACCGTCTTCTTCACGATCACTGGATTCATCACCTCGGAATGAACAATGTTTGTGGCAGGCAAGTCTATGTTTGGACCCAGAAATCGGGATATTTCCAAGGAGTATGTAGGAGAAATTTGAAATCAGCATGATTTTAAGAATGATTTCTGCAGTATTTCACCACATTAAAGGCACTGTAGTACTTTTCGCCATGATTTTCAGGTGAATTGTTTCATCGTCTCTGAGCCCGAAAGGGTTTAGGCAGTCAAATCTGTGCTGAGACCCTGCTAACTGAATGTTTCAGTGTCATGGCCAGAATCGTTTGTTTGTTCAGCTTTCGTTCAGGTGGTGAGTGAAGTGTCAATCCTGTGTCATTGTTTTGTTGGAGTTTAGAAACTTCAGAGATGAAGTTTGCACATTTTCCTGAGAGCTGAAGATTGCGGATCCTATTTTGTCTAAAAACCGAAACAGGATCTGCACTTTTTACGGACCTCTTCACTATCGCCTGATACATGAGCTCGGAAGGTAGAACGGTTCCCCCGGACAAGTCTATGTTTCGATCCAGGACGCTGGATACTAAAAGGGGTAGGTAGCAAACTTTTGATGTAAGCTCGATTTTAGCAATAATTTCTGCCTCAGCTGACCTCTTTTAAGTAACTGTAGCACTTGACCATCATGTTTACCTATTTCGTTTCCTCAAGCCTGAGCTCTAGAGGATTTTGGCAGGCAAATGTGTGCTGAATCTCTGTTGACTGTATATTTCGGCATCGTTGGAAGAATCGTTTGTTGGATCCAGTTTTCATTAGATGCAGAAACTGCAGGTCCTTTGTCAGTCCTTTGTTTGACTGGATGATCCTGAGAGATGAGAGGTTCGCATTTTCATGAGAGGTGAAAAGTGCGGATCCTGTTTCAGTGTAAAGACTTTCAGTCTTTCAGTCTTTGGATAGAAACAGGATCTGCACCTTTCACCGTCTTCTTCACGATCACGGGATTCATCAGCTCGGAAGGGAAAATGGTCGTGACAGGAAAGTCTATGTTTGGACCCAGGAATCGGGATATTTCCAAGGAGTAGGTAGGACAAAATTGAAATCACCATGATTTTAAGAATTATTTCTCCGGTATTTCACAACCTTGAAGGTACTGTAGCACTTTTCGCAATGATTTTAAGGTGAATTGTTTCATCGACTCTGAGCCCGAAAGGGTTTAGGCAGG
>CAUYSK010000554.1:0-10233 GCA_963575035.1 Avahi laniger | reverse complement strand
GTGTGTGTGTGTGTGTGTGTGTGTATGTGTTTGTGTGAGACAATGTATGTATTTACATGTGTTTAAAAAACAACAGGTCCTGGAAATTGGGGCATTGAAGATTTGGTTTCATGATTTAGAAATTGCGTAATTTCAGAATTTGTATAATTTTTATATATTTACATACATGTTGCACATTGTGTGCATACATACAATTTGCATAGTTTTTCACAAGTTATAATCCAGAAGATAGAAGAAATCTAGTAAGTAAGCCATACTTTACTATAGATGCTAAGGGAGAGAACCTTTTATATTAATATTTGAAATTTGCAAAAGGAAGTCAATCTGCAAATCATTCTTCGTTTACTGTGAAATGCAGTTTTGAATTTTTATTATTCTGAGGATATCTGTTTTCCCCAAATGTGGGCATTTCCACTAAATTGTGAAGCTGTGAGGGTGACCTGACTGAGGAGGAACTAGCACCATTTCTGCTTCCTCATTTGGCCGCCTGTTCATTCCCTTTTTGTGTCTTGTTCCACATTAGGAATTAAATGCTTCACTCTTCACGCTAGTGGATCCCACGGACTAGCTTCTCTCGCCCCTTCTCTGTCTTTCATCTTTGTCTTCCTCTTTTTTAAAAATAAAAACATTTCCGCTTTTATCTTCTCCCACTACCTCTTTAACATCTTCTGTTAATTTAAATAAACTCAGGAACTGGAAGAGCTCTTGGCACACGGAGCTTGTGGGCTGAACTGCCCTCCGTCACCCACTTGGGGTTTCTCACGGACGATGAGCCAATGGTATGACATTCCCTGGGGCACTCAGTTGCTTGTAACACGCTTCAAGGACAGTGGACTGATGCTACATTTTCTCACTCAGGGAAATAAGCCTGTTTGAATAGTCATCTCTGCAATTCCTGCATATTGGGGGTGGAGAGAGACAGTATTTGTGCTTTACTCTTGCATGTTGTAACTAACTGCACTACTTGGCAAGTTACCACCTAATCTATCAATTCTTCATGTATATATGTATCAGCCAGGAGCTAGCAAGGAAATCAGAAACCACTTTAAGTGTTTACAAGAGAAGAAATTCAATGTGGGTACAGGAATTGTTTACACAGGTGACGGAGAAGCTGGGAGCCAACCAGGGGTTTATCAACAGAAAGAGACGCCAAGGAGGTAAGGCCCCAGCAGTCAGGGTCACCTGGCAGTGGCTGGAACCATGGCAGGTCTGCCCCATGGAAACAGAAACCAGAGAGGAGACCCGCAGTTTCTGGGAAGCCATCCAAGGTGGAGGAAGCTGGGGCCTCAGGTTTCCTCCCGCTCCCCATCTCCTCCAATATCTCGTGCCAGCGCCTCCCAGTGGCCCATCACAGGGCAGCCAGCGAGGAGGGAGCTGGGAAGGCAAAGTGTTGCGATCAGCTACCCCTTGTTGGAGATACTATCAGGGCTGGGTGAGCCGTGGGGTGGGGAGGGACGCAGAGGAAAGGCCAAGGAGGAGAACAAGAACGGACCATGCAGTGAATGGGCTCAGGACACGCACACGAAGGTGACCATCTGGGCCTACCTAAGCTCTCCACCCCCATTACTGGCGAAATCTGAGTGCGGGTTTAGGAATCCAAGCGGCAGGGACCACAGAATCTGAAGATTATCCAGAGGCTCCCGTGGCTCTTGGAGAGTCTGCTCAAGCTCCTTCTCCTTGGGACTTTCTGGTTTTCTTCCTCTTCTGTCCCGCCCACACCACTGCTTCCTGGCTTGAACTTTCCCTGTTGCCACTACTCAGAATTATGAGGGTTTACTGGGGAAAACCTCGTCTCCTCTTCAGCTGGCTTGCAGCCTTGGTTTAGGGTTAGAATAATTAAGTCAAGGATGATGTCTGCACAGGAGTGGCTCAAGCCTCAGAGCGGGATCAGGCTTTCTCCAAACACCCACACAGGAAATGATCCCTGAGCGCTGTGGGGGGCTTTTGCTCCGCTGTCAAGCACTCATGTGCCGCCAAATATTTGAATCATTTGTTTAATATCTTTGTAATTCTACTAGAATATAGACTTTTTGAGGATAAAGACTGTGTCCTATAGAACTTTACATCCCAGAACACAGTGTTGCTCAAATATTAGGTACTGCAGTTTTTGATTGAGAGGTAGAGGTCCGTGAATTGGGAACGATAAGCTCTAGTTTGTTCAGTTTTGGGTAAATTAGTATGAAGTCTCTGAGCCTCATTTTAATGCTTTTTAAGATAGGATTTTAAAGAAAGAGCATGCGTCTATGACCTGCCTGTTCAAGTACATTACAAACAATTTGAGGGCAAGGACAGTTTCTTACACTTTTATGTATAGCATCTAGCACGTTGTCTTGCACAAATAAGCTACTCAATGCATGTTTAGTGAAGGAAGATCTCACTGAAAAATTGAAAGTGAGATTGGCCAACCTGCAATGTAGATAAGCTTTTAGATTTTTTACAATCTTTAAAATTTTTCTATTTCTGTTTATTGTATTTAAGTAGCAAGACAAAGTTAGGAATCTACTTGTCAGGGGTCGCAAACTCAAATGCCTGCAGAATCAAGTAACATAGAATAGACCTGGTTAAGGCAAAAGGGAATACAATAGGCCCTCCATATCCGCATCTAGATTCAACCAACCATGGATCAAAAATACTGGGGGAAAACTCCCAATAAAAAAATAACAGTACAACAATAAAATAATACAAATAAAAAATACAGTGTAGCAACTATTTACATAGCAGTTGCATCATACTGGGTATTACAAGTAATCTACAGATGGTTTAAAGTATATGGGAGGGTGTGCGTAGGTTGTATGCAAATACTACCTTATTTTATGTAAGGATTTGAGCACCCATGGATTTTGGTATCTCTGGGGGTCCAGGAACGTATCCACTGCAGATGCCAAGGCATGACTATCTTGGTGACTGTGCAGAACTGGAGATTATTGGAGAGAACTTTAAATATCCACTCTAAAAGGAGCAGCTGATTGTCTGTCCTAACTAATTGTTGTCATTTGGGAGAATGGTCCCAATGTTGTTAGAACTTTGGATATGCATGTGAAATTTTTCTATGTCAAGAAGAGCCAGTTAGGGGATCTGTTAAATATCTGTTAATGCATACACTAAAAAATAATCCAATTTATACTTAATATTAATATTTCTTTAAAATACACTTAGTTAAGGTACTTAAGGTACTCTATGATTTTGGAGCTCTCATTTTCCTTTCCAATTTTAACTGGAACAGTTTATCGGTGCAGCTCTGTGTTGTATTCACTTTACTTGCAGAGGTAACCATAAGGCAAAAAAGAGAGCTGTTAACTGTTGCTGTACTTGGACTTTCCATTGACAAAAGCACTAACTGGGTCATTGCTTTTTCAGATTATTTTCCACAATGATTATTATAACATCTGAGTGATGATAGAGTCACAATCAACCAATTAATAATAACACAACATGCTTATGTGTAGAGACTATGAAGAAGATGGATACGCTGATGTTTAGATGTGGTCAGCTCAGATAAGTGCAGCACACTATTGGCAAGGCTGGGCTTGAGTTCTTGCGGCAAAACAACCGGTTAGTTTCAGACACAGAGATCCTCTGTGTACCAGCAGAGTAACAGCTCGAGCAGAACCATTTGAGTTTCATAAGATCTACTCCAAGTTGCAGTAGATTTGATCTTGAGGGAGGCTAATAAAGGTAATAAATGAGTCATTTTCCAGCATGATATAACTAGAATTGGTCCTTGGCCCAGAAAGCTGTGAGTCAGTTCAGTCCTGACTCAGTTCCCAGTATGATTTGCAATGACTCACTTCCCTGTGTGATGTCATGTTTGTTCCTTATGAGATTTGACCTCCACATTGTTTTGTTGTATCAAGATTTTTTTTAACAAGAAGAAAAGGAGAATGTTGTGGAATAAGATGAAATACTTTGAAGAATACAGAATCAAACCAATAAATCCTTGATTTTCTCACAATGAGCATGAAGGAATAATTAAGCTTTAAATGCCTATATTGTTGTTCTCATCTATTAGGATTGCTAATTTCCAAACAGCCTAGCTATCAGCCAATATTTGATTGAAAACATTTTGCATATAAAAGAAAAAAAATTGGTATTACTACGATTCAATCCTTTGGTAGGTATATTTATAAATGGCAGATGCATTTAAGGAAAATTAACAATAGATGGTCAGATTAAAGAGGACATCTTAACTGACCTTTCTGGAAAGATATATCAATTTACATACAGAAAGTAAACCAAAAATGGAAGATTTCTTATGAAAACCACAAGCATTTTCAGAATATGTAGAATTTTTAAAAATACTAAAAAAATGGCTTTGGTAAGCATATGTCAACTGTGAATGAAGTTCAGTGTTCATGTCTTATGTTGGGGGTCAAGTTTGCAAGTAGAGAAAAAAAGCAACCAAAGCATCTCAAACACTATATGGTGAAATGGATTAACTTGGTCTCTGCCTTGAGGTAGAACAAACACTCTCATCCTCAGTAAATAATGATACTGACAAAGTATCATTAAGGCTGCCTGATTGCCAGCAACAGAAACCCTTTTTGGCCAACTTAAGCTAAGAAGAGGATATTGGATGGATGAATCGAAGGAGTTGTAGAATAACCAAGCCTCAGGGACTTTGGGGACTCCCAGATTACATACTTCTGGACCTTCTAGGGCTCTGTCAAGTTGCATCTCTGCCCTAACAATCTTCTGTATCTGTTTCTCATCATCCGTGTTTCAAATTCCCAGAAGATAATACATGAATTGGCCTCCCCTGGCAGATGTCCCTCCCCTTGGATCAGTCATCCTTGACAGAGGGGCTTCCTGCACAATCCCCCCTGGGGAATTGTTACGAGAAGCACATCCCAACTGGTGTCTGCTGCACAGACCATTTGGTTTGTTCTCCAACTTCCTTCCCTTCCAGCCCCAGTCATAACAATGTTTTTATCTATCCTGTAGATGAGTGCTTCTCAAAGTCCTACATTTATAGGGATCACCTGGGTATCTTGTTAAAAATGCAGATTTTGATTTAGTAGAAGTGAGGTACCAGCTGAAATTCTGCATTTATAGTAAGTTCCCAGGTGATGCCCATAATGCCAGTCCTTGAACCATACTTTCAGTAGCAAAACTTTACAAGACGTTTTCCGGCCGGGCACAGTGGCTCACGCGTGTAATCCTAGCACCCTGGGAGGCTGAGGCCGGTGGATCACTCAAGGTCAGGAGTTCGAGATCAGCCTGAACAAGAGCAAGACCTCATCTCTACTAAAAATAGAAAGAAATTATCTGGACAACTAAAAATATACATATAGAAAAAAACTAGCCCGGCATGGTGGCACATGCCTGTAGTCCCAGCTACTCGGGGGGCTGAGGCAGTAGGATCGCTTGAGCCCAGGAGTTTGAGGTTGCTGTGAGCTAGGATGATGCCACGGCACTCTAGCCCAGGTAACAAAGTGAGACTCTGTCTCTAAAATAAATAAATAAATAAAACGTGAGCCTGTTCCTATTTGGTTGCTCTAAGAGTTGAGAGAGGATCAATATTTCTGTACATCTATAACCAATTCTGTACATCAGTTGGAAAGCTCTAATCTAGGGGAGCTCAATGTAGTAATCTGATTTATAGGTTGCTTTAATCAACAAATGCAAATGTGAGTGCATTCTCCATGCAAGGAATAGTGCTAGTTGCCAGCAGAGAGACAAAAATTTATCAGCTGTAGTTCCACAAGAAAAGATAAAACACGTGAATGAATAACTACAGTAAAAGGCAGAAAGAGATTAGAGTTGTAAGAGTTTATTTAAAAAGAAGAAAGGTTGACAGGAGAGTGAGGGAAGAGTCCATGTCTAACTGAGGTTACCAGGGAAGCATTTTTCAGCTTGCAGGGTGGATAAGATAGCCACTGTGGATGCTCTTCTAGGCAGAACAATGGCACGAATAAAGGCATGAAGAAAGCATGTTTGGGGTACATAGAGCAGTTCAGTTGGCTAAAGGAAGAATCAAAGTGACCATAAATGGAGTCTGAGGGAAGGAGTGTGTCAAGTCATCTTGATAAGTCATCTTGATATCTTCAGCCTCTAATAATACGGCTAGCGTATCTATTGGTGCACAATAGATGTTAAACTCAAGGTTTGCCTGCTGGATATGCTGTGGGCTGCTAAGTAGGTGCAGAGGACCAACCATCAGGCCTGACAGTAATTATTTCAGTTGCTGAATGTCCAATTGCCTTTACAATACTGTACACTGGTTGAAAACTGTATGTCCTCAGATTTACTTTGACATGCCCCCTAGTGCCTAGAAAAATATATAGCAAACTATGAGGGAGCAGAAAAGGTTGGAGCTTAGGAAATAGCATACATTTACAGTATTGATATTTGCTATAACTTACCATAATAAATTCCATTAAATCAGAATATTCTGGATTATTTGGATCAATTCTGACTTTGTTTGCCCATTCAAAAAGCTTCTGTGCATTAACGAGCCACGGAATTCCAGGAACTCCTCTTGCATTTACATTCCTTAACACACTAACACAGAGAAAACATTTTGTGAATTTGCAAACAATACACAGATTATACATCATTAAACAGGGTAAAAACATACCCTTTTGGGTCTTTAAGATAAAACCTATCTTTCCCCTGTATTTGAGGATAAAATAGAAAGTTTAGATATGATAGCTCTCCTGGTTCTTCTCATATTCTAATTTGTATCATAATTTTTTTGATAAATGTCTACAAAAGACAGTAAGCTTCTTAAAAATAAAGTCTGTAAATCTCTGCCATCTCCACCTGTGTAGTAGCTAAAATATAGTAGATGCTTAAGTGAACAGTGCTTATTGGATGTATTCTGTAAACCCTAAACATAGAAACTTATTATTTTCTTTTCACAGGATGCACAATATTGAAATTTAACCAAAATGTTTGCTTAAGCAAAATTAAGAAAGCACACAAAATAAAAACAACTTTAGGCCATATCTTTACAATTGAAACATAATAGAGAGTAATGCAATTAACCAGACAGTATGTGCCAGGGAGGTATCTTTGTTTGATCATACGAGACCATCTTCAAAACTCACAGTATATAGTCTTGGCGACCTTAGCTGTAGGCTAAGTGCAGAAGGAATTCAACCCTAAAGAATAAAGACTTCTTTAGAGCTATCAATTATCCTAGTTATTAAATCTCTCTCTTCACAGATTTGTTCCATTATGTGTAGAGGAATTTGGACTAAAAAATGTGCAAGATCCTTTCTATAAGGTACTTGAGAAAAGGTCCCATCTATAAATTGGGACTCCAGAAATACAGTTCTGACAAAGATTCAATAATGTTTTAGCCCAAATATTTTACACCATCTCCTTTCCATCATTTATATTTCTATGAAAAATCTTCTGAAGCTATTGCTGCAAAAGCCAATGACAGGTATGATAGGATGTAAGCAAAATTATAAATAGATGAAGTTTGAGTATTCTTCTTTTCTTTTAATTCCTATTTTTGCTCTCATGTTTGAACTGTTTTCATGTTTATGTCATAAGAGATCTCTAGGACTTGACACCCTTGACTCTACCATGCAACAAATTTTCCTTCTGAAAACAGTCTTAGCCCAAATCCCCTATAAGACAGAACCTGCGGCAAAGATTAGATGTTAACGAATAGATTAGAGAGAGAAACTTATCCCATTATATCCTTTAAAAAAAAGGAATTTGTAACTGGATTTTAACATAGTCCCATGATTTCTGCCTCCTGGGAAGTAATAAAAACCTCAGAGCCTTGCTACAGCGATTCTCCCAGCTGTCTGTAAGTAGTTAGCTGTGGGCTATGGCAAAGTCCCTGTGTCATCTGTACAGCTCCTCCACAACTGAACACCAAGTAAACAATGTGCCTCTTGGCTCAAGACCAAACAAATGAAGGTTTTCTTTCTCCTTCCTTCTTTTCTTTCTCTTTCGTTTCTCTCTTCCCTTTCCATCCTTTCCCTTCTTCCTTTTTCCCTTCCTCCCTTCCTTCCTTCTTGAGACAAAGTCTCGCTCTGTCACACCGGCTAGAGTGCAGAGGTGTCATCATAGTTCACTGCAACCTCAAACTCCTGGGCTCAAGCAATCCTTCTGCCTCAGCCTCTGGAGTAGCTGGTGCTACAGGCACATGCCACCGTGCCCAGCTAATTTTTCTAATTTTTGTAGAGACAGGGTCTCCCTCTTGCTCAGGCTGCTCTTAAACTCCTGACCTCAAGTGATCCTCCCTCCTTGGCCTCCCAAAGTGCTAGGATTACAGGTGTGAGCCACCATACCTGGCCCATTCTTTCTTTTTTATTAAAGATTTTCACTTTGCAGGTGGAGAGCTGGAAGTAGTACCCAAAGGCATGTGAAACTCTTTGATTGTTGTCTGTCTAATGGTGTCCTAAAATATGTATCTTATTTCAGTCAAAAAGAATCAAAGTATAGCATGGTCCTGAAAAAGAGGCATTCTTTAATTCTAGCAGGCCCCAAGACACATGGCTTGTACAGCCAAATGCTAGGCCAAAGGCATCATTTTTTAAAATTGAGGCAAAATATACATAATATAAAATTTACCATTTTAATAATGTTTAAGTATATATATATAATTCAGTGGCATTAAGTACATTCACAATGTTATACAACCATCACCACTATCCATCTCCAGATTGTGGTGATAACTGTGCAACTCTGTGAATATATTAAAACAATAACTCCCTATTTCTCCCGGCCCCAGCCCCTAGTAACCTCTATTCCACTTTCCACCTCTATGAAGTAAGAAAAAAATTTTAAGTTAGTACGGAGAAAAGACAGTCTAAAAAAGCCCAACATTTAGACTGATAGTGGACTTTTAAACAGTAATAATAAATCCCAGAAGATTATGCAGTACTATAATAGCTTCAAAGTGTTACGAAAAAATAAATACCATCCTCAAATTTTATACCCACTCAAATTACTATTCAAGTATTAGGACTTCTCTCATTACTACATTAATCTTTGCTATCCATTGAAGTTTCTTTTTTTTAATTTATTTTTATTTCAGGATATTATGAGGGTACAAACATTTTGGTTACATTTTATGTCTTTGCCTCACCCGTGAGGCAAAGCGAGGATTAGAGGCATGCCCTTCCCCTCTACAATGCTCCCCGTGTCCTTCAGTTTTGGGTTTACTCCCCACCCCCACCGCCAACCTCCTAATCCCTGGAGAATATTACTACTGTGTGAGCACCATAGTGTTGATCAGTTAGTGCCAATTTGATGGTGAGTACATGTGGAGCCTATTCTTCTGATTTTGTGATACCTCACTTTGGATAATGGGCTCAAGCTCAATCCAGGAAAATATAAGAGATGCTAGATTACTGTCATCTCTTATAGTTGAGTAATATTCCATTGTACACATATAACAAATTTTAATAATCCACTCATGAATTGATGGACACTAGGGTTGTTTCCACATCCTAGCAATAGTGAATTGTGCTGTCATAAACATTCAGGTGCAGATGTCTTTATTATATAATGTCTTTTGTTTTCCCGTCCCGCAGGACCAGTTATTCGTGGGTACCTGGGAGGAGGGAGTGGGAAATGGGAAAGGCAAGACACAAGAAATGGAGACAAGACAGGAGTCTGATCAAGTCTCGTTTATTGGCAGTAGGGCAGAGGCTTAAATAAGGCAGAAAGAGGAAGTAGTTAGGCGATACTTTCCAAGACGGGAGTTGCCATGGAGATTCCCGCACGCGGGCCGTCCAAGGGTTACGTCACACTGGGTAAATGGAAACTTACAAGCTCTTTTCGTGGGCTTTTGTAAATGTGCGGGCTTGGTTGGCCATTTTAGGTAATCAAGCAGATCCACATGGCTCGTGGCCATCTTGGATAAGCAGCTGCCGGGCCTCACGGCTCCAGACATTTTGTTCCTTTGGGTAGATGCCTAATAGTGCTATTGCTGGATTGAATGGTATTTCTATTTTTAGCTCTTTGAGCTATCTCCAAATTCTTTTCCACAGAGATTGCACTAATTTGCAGTCCCACCAGCAGTGTAACAGTGTTCCTGTCTCTCCACATCATATAGCCAAAGCAATCTTAAGTAAAAAGAACAAACTGGGAGGTATCAGTCTTTCAGACTTCAAACTATATTAAAAGGCTATAGTATTTAAAACAACATGGTATTGGCACAAGAACAGAGACATAGACCTTTGGAACAGGACGGAGAATCCATAGATGAAACCATCTGCATATGGTAATATAATCTTTGACAAAGCAGACAAAAATATACACTGG
>CAUYSK010000552.1:0-16951 GCA_963575035.1 Avahi laniger | reverse complement strand
AGCCTGACACCCTGGACGCACGTTCACTTATAAGGTTTATATGTTTAGATTTATGATAACACGCGTGTGTTGCACTGACCTTATTTCTCACTGCATGGCTTACAGCACTTAATAACCCTTGGGTGTCCCCAGGGGGTGCCTGTGGGGGTGGGGACGAGGTTCCTGGTGGCGGTTGGCATAGGGGTGGGGGTGGGTTTGGGGTGCCGGGTGGGGGTTGGGGTGCCCGGCGGGGGCTGGCACGGGGGGGGGGCGAGGCGGGCTGGGGTGGGGGTGGCGCCCGCCCTCCGCGCCCCGCCCTCCCCGGCCGGGCTCCCCGCGCTGGGCGTGCCGGGGCAGGCGGGCGGCGGGCGGAGCGCGGGCCGGGCCGGGCCGGCGGGCGCCATGGACGGGCTGCGGCGCGGCCTGTCGCGCTGGAAGCGCTACCACATCAAGGTGCACCTGGCGGACGAGGCGCTGCTGCTGCCGCTGACCGTGCGGCCGCGGGACACGCTGAGCGACGTGCGCGCGCAGCTGGTGGGCCAGGGCGTGTGCTCCTGGGGGCGCGCCTTCTACTACAACGCGCGGCGCCTGGACGACCACCAGACGGTGCGCGACGCGCGCCTGCAGGACGGCTCGGTGCTGCTGCTCGTCAGCGACCCCAGGTGGCCGCGGGCCGGGCGCCTCCGGGGACGGGCGGGGGGCCGGGTGGCTGGGGTCCTCCCGGGCCTGCGGCCCCGCTGTCCTCGCCATCCCCACTGTCCCCAGCTCGGGGCAGCCGTCCCCGCGGATTTCCTGTCCACCCCTCTCTCTCTGACTTCCGTCTCCCTGTGTCTCTCTTTGTCTCTGTTGTCTCTCTGCCTCTCTGGGTGTCTCGGTCTCTCTTCCTGCTCTGTCCATCTGTCTCGCCCGATCCCATCCTGACACTTGCTGCCCACACTCGGACCTGGCCATGTGGGGTCCCCAGAGGGGTCACCTGGCCCAAGTGACCCACGGGGCAGGGGTCTTCCAGCCGCAGGAGGGGTCCGCAGAGACGGGTATTGGCGCCGTGGGGACAGCGTGTGCGAGGCCCGGGGTAGCTCTGGGAAACACGTCGTGGCTGGCGCTTAGCAAGTGGCAGGGAGGTGGTGGAGCCGGCAGGGGCTGTTCTCGGAGCCAGGGGAGGGACTAGGGCCACATGAGTCACCCTGGATGTTACCGGGGTCATGCTGCCCAGGCCCGGAGAGGCTTGGTCCACCACCCAGCCTGGGGTGACGTTTTGAGAGCAGGGGCCTCAGACACCTTTCTGTGCCAGGAGGCTGGGGCCTGGGAGTGGGAGAGACGGCCCCCACCCCCTCAGGCCCTTTTGAAGGAAGGTCTCAGGGGACAGGAGGTTTGGGACTTGGGCTGGGACAGGGTGTCCCTGGCAGCGCACCTTCTCCTACAAGGTCTGGCAGCTAGACGACCCTCAGCTATGCAGGTAACAGTATTCCATGTGCAGTGAGCATTTATCAAGTGCCTACTGTGTGCCACAGCCTGTGCTGGGCGGTGACCCGGAGAGACTGGGCCCTGCCCTCCTGGCGGTTGCAGGCCAGTGGGGCAAGAAGGAAATAAATACACGGTAGAATGTCAGCTTGTCGTATGTGCCGTGAGGAGGCGCTGGAAGGGCGAAAGGGGTGGAGACGCTGCTGTCCTAGCAACAGTGGCCAAGGGAGGTCTTCCTGGAAAGGTGACATTTCAGGGTGTGATGTGAAGGAGCTGGTTAAACAGAGAATGAGAGTTGGGGAAGGGTGTTCCAGGCAGAGGGCATCGCCCATGCAAAGGCCCTGGGGCAGGACTGCACCTGGCGTGTGGGAGGCTCAGCGAGGAGGCCCGTGGGGCTGGAGTGCGAAGGGGGAGGGAGGGAGGAGGGGAGGGCGGGGCGGTGATGGGGCAGGTCGCTTAGGGCCTGGTGGGCTGCAGGGACGACTTGGGCTTTGACCCTGAGGTAGGTGGGAGCCATGGAGGGCTGTGGGCAGAGGAGGGACATGTCCTGACTCAGGTGTTTCCAGGTCCCTTCTGGCCACTGTAGGGACATAGACTGGGGGGAGACAGGAGACCAGGGTGGAGGTCTCAGTACGTGATGGTGGAGGCAGAGGAAGGAAGGCTTCAGAGGAGACAACTTCGGCCTCCTCTGGGCTCCTGCCCTGCCCTAAAGCTCTGTCCTTTGCCCTGTCCCTGACCACACACATCTGGTGTTGATGGCAGAGTCCAGCTCTGTTTCCCTGACAGACAGGGAGGACAGGCCCCGGGGACCTACCCGCCTTCGCCACCCACTGGCTGTGTGTCCCGAGGCAGCTCACCCACCCTCTCTGGGCCTCGAATGGGTTCAGAGCCCCCAAGCCACCCCTAGACACACAGAGCAGGGGCTACTGACAGGTGGCCCAGTACCAGCTGGGGAGGCCTCAGCTTCCCCATCTGAGAAATGGGGAAAACACCTTCGACCTGCCGGCCCACACAAGACCCTTCGGGGAGAGAAGCCACACGGGCTGCCCAGGACAAACCCGCCAGGGCCTTTCTCCTTCCGGGAGGAGCCTCTCCGACCCCCTCCTGTTTCTAAACGTGGTGACATGCCTTGATGACAACGTATTTTGCCTCCGGGTGGCAGCACCCCATGGAGACAGGTTGGCACAGGGCAACCAGCAGTCGCTCAATAACGATCATGTGTTAAGTGCTACAAGACGCTAGCGACTTCGTGTAGTCTTACCACAGCCCAGTGGTGGGGAAACTGAGGCACGGAGCAGGGTTAAGCTGGGAAGGGGCAGAGCTGGGGTTTGGACCCAGCTCCCAGCTCCCTTGGGGTCAAAGCCCAAGTCCTCCCTGCAGCCCACCAGGCCCTGCACGACCTGCCCCGTCACCCCCCCCGCCCTCCCCTCCTCCCTCTCTCCCCTTCCTCACTCTGCTCCAGCCACACGGGCCACCTGGCTATGCCTCCAACACACCAGGCACATCCTGCCCCAGGGCCTTTGCACGGGCTGTGCCCTCTGCTTGGGACACCTTTCCTCCAGACACTCATGAATTCCTCTGGGTCTCTGCTCAGATGCCACCTCCTCGCCGTAGCCACTGTCCCCCACCGTCCCCCCACACCCTCATCTCCCTGGGGCACCCACCACCCAACACAGTCGTCTCCCCCTCATTGGAGCATCAGCTCTGGAAGGGGGCGGGATGTGTGTTTTGCCTCCTTTGCCTAAAATAGCACCCGGCACCCAGTAGGTGCTTATTAAAATCTCACTGAACACAGAAGGGCCAAGACCTGCCAAGGTTCAAAGTCAGGCCGAGAGTGTGTCCAAATTCTGTGACCTCCACCTTGCAGCCTCAGTTTCCCCACCTGTAATAGGGACGCGCCCAGCTCCAGGGCTCCTGAGGCCTCCCTGGGATGACGGATACACGTGATGTCCCAGGCAGGTCACTGTCACTGGGGCCCGAGGTTGAAGCAGTAACTTCTGTTATTCATTCAACCCGCGGAGGTTAAATGAGAGGTTCTCGCCTGGGGGTGAGACGACTGGAGACATTTTGGGCTGTCGCGGCCGGGGCTGGGCACTAACGGCATCGAGTGGGCGGAAGCCGAGGTTGCTGCTAAATGTCCCACAACGCACAGGGCGGCCCCGGCACACAGAGTGACCCGGCTGCAAATGCCCACAGCGCCAAGGTGAATGAATGAATGAACGAAGGAAAAATTAAATGTGCTCAGCGCCGGAGGCTGCCATTCCCACCGCAGGGAACAGAGCCCAGGAAGGCGCGGGCCCCGGGCCGGCCAGACGGATCAAGGCCCCCAGGCGGACGGCGGGCGGGAGCCCGGGCTCTGGCACGAGGAAGCACAAGTTCAGATCTCAGCATGGCCACTTCCCGGCTGTGACTCAACCTCTCTGTGCCTCAGTTTCCCCAGCTGTACAACGGGGACGGTGATGACAGCGCTGGCCTCACCAGGTCGCGGTGGCTGATCCGAACGTGCAGGGCACGGAAACAGCACGAAAACAAGAAAAAGCCCAAAAGCACGCGGCAGGGGTGCGTGCTGCGGCGTCCGCACTCGGCAGCAATACTCCTCATGCTCGTGGCAGCGCAGGCTCGCGGGCCTACTACGTGCCAGGCGGCAGGCAGCGGCTCGCTGCACACCCTCGTTACAAGAATGCTGGGATGGGGATGATGTCACGTGCCCTGTTACGGCAGCTCACTGGCCCGAGGTCACACGGCGGGTCTGCAGCAGTGCCAGGATTCAACCCCAGCCTGACTGGGGAGCCCCGTCTCTTTCCCTATTGCCCCGACCCCCATGTCCCCATGGGCCCGAGTGATGACTCCTCTAAGTCCCTCGCGGTGGGGTGGATCTTGACATTGGGCCCCAAACTGACTCTCATCCTCCGTGTTAGAGTCAGAAATGCAGCCTTGCCCGCCTCTAAACTACACCAACTCTTTCACCGCTAGGCCTTTTCCACGTGCTGTCGCCCCCATCAGGAATGGCTTTTCCATCAGCAAACTCCTACACGCCCGCAAAACCCCAGCCCCGATGCCCTTTATCCCAAGAAGCATCCCCTGCGTCCGCCTGGGAAAGTCTGTCTGCCCTTGTGTGTGCCACCAGGTGCTGGTGTTTCTGTCTGCTGCAAAGGCAGGTGAACTCTGTGTCTCACTGAGGAGTGACCTCAGGCAAGTCCATTATGTCCTTTGAGCCTTGTTTTGTCTCATAGGGAAACGTGGAAGGGAACCAAATGGGTATGTTGGGTTTTGTGAGGCTCGAGGGACACGAAGCAGGTAGAGTCTGTGCTCAGCCTGGTGCAGAGCGGACGCTGGGAGAGCAGACGTCACCGCCATCGTTACTGTTACTGCTCTGTTAACGGCATCGTATTATTCATCCCCGACTCTCCCGGGGCCCTGCGCACGGCAGGCACCTGCTTCGTTCACGGGCACGGAAGCCCCACTCGGCAGGATGAGGTGCCCCAGGGAGGAGGCGGGGCCACGCGCTCGCACCCGCACCCGCACCCGCACCCGCGGACCCCGCGCCGGCCTCTTACCTTCTCCTGCGCAGCCTCCAACCAGCAGGACCACGAGGAGACCCACGGGACCAACCACAGACGCCACGCCAGGGCCCCAGGCGGGTGCCATGCTTGGCAGCGACCTCCGACCTCCGCCCTGGAGGGGGATGGCCTCCCGGGTCCCTCACGGACGGGCCTGGAGCCGAGCGTCAGATGGGGCGGCGTCTGCAGAGACAACGGGTGGCCGTGAGAGGACGGTGAGGAAAGCCAGGGACCTTCATGGAGGAGGCGGCGGGAGGGCCCCAGAGGGGTGCGGGGGGGTGGGGGGTGGGGGCGTATGGTCACGGAACGATGGGGAAGTGTCACGGGGTGACGGATGGACTGAAAGCGTGAGCCCCTGCGAGGGAAGGAATGCTTTGTCCCCCCCAAAAAAATCCGTCTGTTGAAACCTGATCCCCCGTGTTGGCGTCAGGAGGTGGAGGTGTGGGAGGTGACCAGGTCACGGAGGTGAGCCCTTGTGAGGGGGAGTGTCCCCCATAAAGGAGCACCCAGAGAGCTCCCTCGCCCCTTCTGCCACCTGAGGACACAGTGAGAAGACGCCGTCCACGAACCACAGACGGCCCCCGGCACACGCCAAATCCCAGCACCCTGACCTCGGACTTCCCGGCCCCAGAACGCTGAGAAACACATTCCTGTCGTCCGTAAGCCACCGCGTCCGTGGCATTTTGTTATCGCAGCCCAAATGGACTAAGGCGGCTCCCGAACTCCAGCTAAGCCTCAGTTCTGGGGGGAGCATGAGCCCCACGGCCTAAGTCCCCAACCCCAGGCTGTGCCCCTGACTCAGCCCAAGACCCGGCCCAAGATGAGCACTTCTGGGGGAGCTCTGAATCCTCAATTCTTCAGGGAGGAGGAGACTCCGGTCTTTGCTGCATCTTGGCCCCATAACCTGGCCCCTCCGGGTCACCAGATGGGTCCTTCCCACACACCTAACCCGGGCCTGCCCTGCTCTAACGCCTCCCATGGCTCCCGGAGCTCCCAGGGGAAGCCACCCCAGCTGACCTCACCTCCTCTCCTGACTTGGGGGCTCGACCGCGCCGGCCGAGCTCAGTCCCACCTCCGAGCCTTTGTCTCCGCTGTGCCCTGTGCCGGGAGTACGGCCCCCACCACAGGACAGTCTCAGCTCAGCTGCCGCTTCCTCGGGAAACCCTCCCTGCCGCCTCGAGGGCAAGTCCGCCACCCCCACCCGGAGCATCAGAAACGACTGAGATCACCTTGGCGGCAGCCACCCGGGCTCCCAGACTGAACGGGAACGTTAACGGCTCAGCATCTGTTTCTCCCACAAGAACCTCGACCCTCCCAGGGCAGAAGGGCCCTCGTCGCCCATCTGGACCTGCCCTCCCCGTCTCCCCGGTCTCTTTGGCCCGAGCCACGGCAGAGGGCAGGGGAGGGGCCCGGCCGAGGTCGTGCCCTGGGTGGGTCCAGGCCGCGGCCACAGGGACCGGGGCCACATAATGGCGGGGCAGTCCCTGTGATTCCGGTTCCCGAAATACCCAGCTGCGGTCACCTCGCCCAGCCCGGGGGCGGCCTCGGGGGGGAGGCTGGGCCGGC
The DNA here is from genome assembly GCA_963575035.1 of Avahi laniger. Taxonomy (NCBI): domain Eukaryota; kingdom Metazoa; phylum Chordata; class Mammalia; order Primates; family Indriidae; genus Avahi; species Avahi laniger. The sequence continues at coordinate 10,385 of CAUYSK010000552.1, read as the reverse complement.
GGCGGCCGGGTCACAGCCCGGGGAGAGGAACGGGGTTGAGAGGGTCGACGTGCGCACAGTGGGACCAGACGTGGGGAACGGTGCCTGCGGTCAGGCCGCCGACACACAGTCAGACCACGGGCAGAGAGGGAGACCGGGCGTGCACACGGACGCGGTGGCGTGGGCAACAGAGATGGGCGCTTGCACACAGTCAGCCCGCAAACACAGACACGCACAAAGTCAGGCCTTAAAGACACACCAAGTCGCGACAAGATACACACGCGTGGTCACGGCTGGGCCCCGCGCAGATGCTGTTACGAACACGCGGTCCATGCGGTCGGATCAGGCAGCTACGGGCGCACACGCAGGCAGACGTCACGCGCACAGTCGGACCACAGACACGCCTTGGACACCGCCAGCCGGGGACTAGGCAGATGGAGAAAATGGAGCCCAGAGCGCTGTCCCTCATCCTTGCCCTTTCAGAGCAAATTAGCCAACGAGGAGGGCGGTGACCCCAGAGGGAGAAAACCGCCCACCGCCGGCCGGGGCCAGGGTGACCGCAGCGGTGGCCCCACCTGCAGATGCGCGCCCGCCCGGCTACCGGTGCACGGGGTGGTCCCGCCCCAACCACTTGGTCCCGCCGAGAGTGTCCGAGGAAACTGAGGCAGCCTAGCAAGCCGCAGCCCAGAGGGCAGGGGTGGAAGTCACCTGCTCGGAGGGTCCTGGCAGAGGGGAGGAGATGCCGCCAACAGAGAAGACCAAAAGTTCCAGGGTCCCTTAGGCGCCAGTCCTCCCAGGGCAGGGGCGGGACCCTCCCGCCTCCTCCCGCTTCCAGGAAGTCCCTGGGTGGGGGGTCTTATTTCAGGGTTCGGGGCAGGATCCCCAAGTCCCATCAGCTCTGCCTTCAGAACCTGCCCCGGATGTGCCGCTTCTCACCCCTTCCTCCACCCCCGCCTGCTCCAGCCCATCACCGCCCGCTGGACCCACACGGTCCCCTCTGTCCTGGCCGCGCAGCTCTGGCCCCAGACACTTCGTCTGCCCCACCCAGACAGCCAGAAAACGCCCGTGGGCACCTGAGTCAGGGCCCGTCCCTCCTCTGCCCACAGCCCTCCATGGCTCCCACCTCCTTCGGGGTCAAAGCTCAAGTCCTTCCCAGGACCCACCAGGCCCTGCACGACCTGCCCCGTCCCCTCCCCTCCTCACTCTGCTCCAGCCACATGCGCCTCCTTGCTGTGCCTCCAACACGCCAGGTGCGGTCCTGCCCCAGGGCCTTTGCACGGGCTGCTCTGGGGTTTAATGTTATTATTACTAATCGGCTGAGGACTAAGGGGGAATGTGAATGGGGGGTGAAGGCATCTCTGCACAGGAAGGTTCTAGAGGTCCCAGGAGGGAGACGGTAGAGATGAGGGCAGAGGGGCATGTATGAATGAGACCCACAGGGCAGTGAGGGACACCGTCAGGTTGGCACCAGACCAACCTTCCTCCGTGCCCCTGTGGCAACAAAGTGGCCCAGGCCGCCAGCCCTGCCACCGTCAACACGGGGAAACGAAGGCGGCTGCAGCCCCCGGGAGGTGGCGTGGCCATCAGCAGGGAACGGCTGCCCCTGGGGACTGCAGGAAATGACAGGCACCAAACGGGGCTGGGCGGGTGGTGGGGGGAAAGAAAGGAGCGGCCGCTGGACCTGGGGCCCAGGGAAGGTGCCCACCCGCCCCGCCTGCCACACGCTGAGCTGCCCACCTCGCACAGACCAGGAAACTGAGGTTTGCAGAAGAGCCGGAATTTGCCTCACCACGTGGCTGTGTCTTTCCGTATCTGCTGTGTGATGTCAGGAAAGCGGATGACCCTCTCTGGGCCCGGTACACCCTACTGAGCCGCCTCTGGGGGCTCCCGTGCTGTGCTCGCTGGCGGCGAGTGGGCACTCATTCCAGCCGGGCGCCGGGGTGTGGGTCACGCGATCCCGGAGCCGGCTTTGTGTGCCCACGCGGCCCAGGGAACATAAAGGGGTGATTATAACCCGGGGCTGGGCGGCAAACAGGCTGTGTCACCGCACGGGGCGGGTCTCACTGGGCAGAGCAAGTGCCTCTCCCAGCCCTACCTCCAGCTGTGGGGTCTGTCTACCCTGTCCTGGGGGCCTCTGGGGGCTCATCTGCCCAGTCCCGACTCCCTGGGGACCTCCCACGGCCCCAGAGCAGGAGAAGCTGAGAGAGGCACAGGAAAAAGACCCCCAACCGGGCACGACCCCCTCACCCTCAACCTCCGCCACCTGCAGCCCCACTTCCCGGGCCTCAGAGCCCCTCCAGGGCAAGACCCGGGCCTTCCAGACCCCTGGGTCACTCACGTGTCGAGCCAAGCAGACAGCAGGCGAACCCCCTTAGCCAGCGAGCCCCCGGCCCGGGCTCCAGCTCTGCGGCCACTCGGGCCAAGGCCCCGTCGCTCCCGAGGCTTCAGTGTCCCTCCCAGCAGGAAACAGCTCAGGGTGGAGCTGGGTGGGGCTGGCCCTGCCCCCCTTCCCAGAACCGAGGGCCGAGGGATCCGGCTTTGACTGACTACGGATTGGTCTGGGAGGACTCGCAGGCTCAGGGTGCTGTCCCCAAGGGTCCTGGGGGCCAGGAGTGGGCGGGCGGGGCACACGGAGACCCAGGCCCAGCCCCAGAAAAGGAAACCATTACCGCCCGCTGGGGTCCCCCTGGGTGCCGAGCCCCGCTAAACGAGCTCCATCCTTCCTCCTGTTTAGCGGACGAGGACACGGCCCCCGAGGGTCAGGCGTGGAGGAGGGCGCTGGGATTTGAGCCCGGAATTCCCGCGTCCCAGGTACCCAGGCTGCCGAGCTCACTCGGCCAGCGTGTCCCCCAGGCTGGCTTCGGGGATCAGCGTGAGACATCGAGATGTCGGTGCGCCCCTGCTCTGCTCACAGCCCCACCGGGGCTCCCAGCTGCCCTGCCTGGCATTCGGGGCCCTTGAACAACACCACACCTGTGCCGCCTGCCTCCCGCAAGGCACTGCCGTTCCCAGAATGCACTGCCTCAGGCCTCTGAGCCTTTCTCAGTGTGGGTCCCCCCGGCAGGTACACCCTTCCCAGCAGGTACACCCTTCCCCGGCTGGCCCACCTGTCAACACATCCTTCGAGCCACAGCCACCCAGACCCCGACCCCCAGCTGAGCCCAAGTCCCTGTGAATTCCTGCCCCCACCCTGGGACCCTTCCTTGGTCCAGCCCTGCTTCTCCTCTGCTCTAAAACCCTCCATGGCTCCCATCTAAGTCCACTACAACCCAGATGCCTAAATTCAGCCTCTGGAGCTGCCAACCTGGCCCCTGCTGATCCCGTCACGCCCGCCACGTCCCTGGCGCCACACTCCCCTGCCTCTTTGGAGCCCCTACTTGCAGCCTTCTGGCTCCCACAGGGGCCTCTGCACACACTGTTCCTTCCATCCAGCACACCCTTCCTGGTTCCCCCATCAAACCTCAGCCCTTACGCTCATCCTCAGATCTTGGCTGAGCTGCGGTCTCCTCCAGGAAGCCCTCCTGGGCTGGATCAAGACCCCCTCTAGCCACCGCTGTCACAGCTCTGCTCCCCTCTTGGGCCCATCGCCCCCGGGAGGAAGCCTCCTTCCCTTGGTCCGCGTCACTCCTGCGGTCGCCTCCATTCCAGAGAGGGGAAACTGAGGCCACCGAGGGAGACCACCGCGGGGAGGGGAGGCCTAAGCGGAGGGGGCCCTGCCCAGGCCTGGCAGCAGCAGACACGGCTTGGCGCGGGGGCCCGTTAGGGTGTCAGCAGGAAGCCCCTCAGGGGTCCCCAAACTCCGTAAGCCCAGGACTCCGGGCCGCAAAAGCTTCGCGCCAGGAGCGGGGAAAGGCGGGCGCGAGGGTGTGAGCTGCCCTGCCCGACGCGGAAGGGAACACCCCAGGCCCGTCCCGGGGTCCCCACGTCCCAGTTCATGAAACCCCGACAAAGCACAGCGGCGACCTGCAGTCTGCGGCCCGAGGGGCGCGGGGACGCAGGGAGGGAAACTTTCTGGGACTCGGGGGTGGCCGCTCCGCGCTCCCCCCCCCCCGGGCTGGCACGAAGCTGCCCCGCTCGGGCTCCGCCCCCGGGGGGGACGCGGGGAGGTGGGGGAGGGGCGGCGGAGCGCAACGGTCCGAGCCCCGAAGTGCGGGGCGGCCGAGGGCGCGCAGGCCCAGGCTGTCCCCGCAGGCGGCGCCGACTCCCCCGCCAGGCCCGCGCTGCGCGGGGAGGGGACGCGGGGTCCCCGTCGGAGCCCGGAGGGGGAGCGAGGCGGGGGACAAAGCCGGACGCAGACGGGGGTCGCGCTGGGAGGGGCCGGGCGCACTCACCCGCGGCCAGGAGGGCCCGCCGCAGCCGACCCCGTCGCGCGCTCGCTCGGGCCGCCCGGAGCGGAGCGCGGCGCGGCGCGGACTCGGGAGAGGCCTCAGCCCCGGGAGCTCGGCCTGGGGGCGGGGCCTGGGAGCGCGCGGAGGGCGGGGCCCCGGCCGGAAGTGGGGCAGAGGGGGTGGGCTGCGGACCCGAGGGGAGCCCCGTCTGTGCCGCGCCAGGAGGGGGGCGCCCCAGGGCACGAGCCAGGACCCCCCCTTCGGAAGAAGGTCCCAGAGGCGGCCCCCGCCGTGGCCATGGCAACGGACGCCGCTGCCCCGACACCCCAAATACGCAGGGTCGGGAGGGACAGACCCCCCAGCCTGGCCGCGACCCAGAGGGCGGGGGAGGGGCGGGCGCAGAGGCCCCGCCGGGGTCGGGGGGTGACGGGGGACCCCGCGGCGGAGGGAGGGACGGCCCTCCCCGCGCAGCCAATCGGAGCGCGCGCTGCCGCGGGTGCGGGTTTGAAAACTCGAGCGAGGGGCGGGGAACGCAGCCCGAAGGGGCTCGGGGCACTGGAGGGACTGGGGGGCCGCCCCCCATCCCCGCGCCCGTCCGCCCGCCCTCGCTGGGCGGTCCCAGACTGCTCTTTTTCCCCGCTGTGCCTCAGTTTCCCCACCTGCAGAAGAGCGCAGAATCTCCCCGACACTGGCTGCACCGCCTGAGCTGGACCCACTGAGCACGGTGCGCACAGTAGGTGCTCTGTGAATGTCTGGGTGCAGACTCCCCGCCTGCCCGTCCCGCGTGGAGCAGACAGGCGGCGCTGCCCAAAACGGGAGGCGGCGACAGGGCCCCGTCCCATACAGCCACACCCTGGCAAGGCACACAGTAGGTGCCTCACGGAGGTGGGCACCCAGTGCCCTAGCACCAGCAGGGACACACAGGAGGTGCTTTGTGTCCCCACAGCTGTGGGAGTGAGAGCGTCACCGCCCCTGGTCTGGCAGGGCGCACAGTGGGCCCTTCGGAAATGTCAGCAGGAGCGTAGTAGGTGCCTTGCTTGCAACTGCCGCGAGACGCAGGGCTCTCACAGACCTGGACTCACACGTGCCTCCAGAAAGGACCTGCACCTCTCCGGCCCACCTGTGACATAAGCCAGGCACACGACAGGCGCTGAGCGAGTCCACGCTACCAGCACGCTCCAGGCTGTGTGACCCGGGGCACATGTGCCCATCTCTGGGCTGCCCAGGACCCAGGAACACGGCCGAGGGCCTGTCATCCTCCTCCGGGCCGGTCCTGCCCTCTCTGGGCCTCCTGCCCCACTGGGTGGCAGCGACTGCAGCGGGCCGGGGATACGGCCACTCCCACGGGGTGGGGGAGACAGGCCTGGCGGCCCCCCCCTCGGATGAGCGGCCCCGTCTACACAGAGCCCTGAATATCCTCACCATGGCTCGGATCGCCCAGATGTTGAGTGCCCTCTCCCACCAGACTGTGGCCCCAGAAGGCAGAGCCAGGTCTGTCCCGGTCACCGCGATTCACAGGAATTTCCCAGCATTTATACGAAGGATGGGGACCATCCTCACCCAGGAGGGCCACCTCCAACTTGTTACTCTCCCCAAAAGCCACACTGAGTGGTGCCATTGTCGCAAAGTGGGTATCTTCACCTGCCCTTTGTTAGACAAACATTTCCCAGCACCCTCGCCAGGCCCAGGTCCAGGCACAGCAGAGACCAAGACTGACAAAGATCCCTGTCCTTATGCTCCAACCAGGGTGACAAACAGGAAACAAAGAAATGAAATAGCAGGAAATGCTATGAAGACGGGAGCGGTTGTCGGATAGGGTGGCATATTGAGCAGAGGGTAGGGGAGAGGGGAGGTGACACGTGAGCAAAGATCTAGAGGCGGTGAGGGCATGTGACAGAGGTGTGCATGTTTGGAGGGAAGAGCATTCCAGGCAGAGGGAACAGAATATGCAAAGGCCCTGGGGCAGGACTGCAGCTGGCGTGTTGGAGGCACACTGAGGAGGCCCGTGTGGCTGGAGCAGAGTGACGAGGGGAGGGCGGGGAGGGGACGGGGCAGGTCGTGCAGGGCCTGGTGGGCTGCAGGGAGGTCTTTCCCTTTGACCCCAAGGAAGGTGGGAGCCATGGAGGGCTGCAGGCAGAGGAAGGATGAGACCTGACACAGGTGCTCGCAGGCGCCCTTGGCTGCTGTGAGGAGGACAGATTGTGACAGGCAAGGTGGGAGCCAGGGGACCAAGGCAGGGGCGATTACGCTGGTCTAGGTGGGCAGTGACGGGGCTGGACCAGGGTGGTGTGGGCACATTCTACGAAGGCAGACCCGATGGAATTTTCTAGAGGGCTGGTTGCAGGGTGTGAGCAAAGGAGGAGACTCGAGAATGACTCCAGGGTTTTTGTCCTCAGCATCCTGACAGTTAGAGCAAGCACCTCCAGGAAGCCCTCCCGGACTGCCCCACCCACCCAGTGCCCTTGAGGGCTGACCCCCCGGGAACCTCCGAACCTTCCGTCCACACGTCCTCTGTGCACACCCAGGAGGCGGCTGCCCTTGGGGAGGAACACGGGGCCCAGATCACGTCAGCTCCCGCAGCTGGGACATTTGGGGTTTTTTTTCAAAATAACTTTTCTTCTAATTATAAAATAGGCGCGTGCAGCAGAAAATTAGGGGAAATCAGCATATAGGAGAAAATAAAAATTACCCACAATCCTCCCCTCGCCCGGAGAGGAACCATTATTAGCATGTGGTCATGGTCATTCATTCTTTCCACAAACGTTTGCTGAGCACCTACTGTGTGCCGGGCCACAAGGCAGAGATGCCGAAAGGAAAACGAAATGCCCTGTGAGGTTCTAGAAGGCGAGGGTGTCTGGGGATGGGGTAGGGGGACCTCTTGGAAGCAGGGACATTTGAGTTTAGACCTGCATGAAGTGAGCCAATCAGACATACAAACACTGATGGGAACAGAGTTCCAGGCAGAAGGAACAGCAAACACAATGGCTCGGAGGCCACCTGCTTCCTTCAGTGTGGTTTCTGGGTATAGAAATGGGTACGTTTCCTTTTTGAAAAAAAAAATGAGGCTCACCATTATGAGGCCAATCGCCAGTGTCCGGCTCACAGGACTGAATCGATTCACTCGCACTTGTTTATTTCGTGACGTCTGTCATAAACAACGGTGCGAGTGACGTGCCCCAAGGAAGGCGTGTCCCATCGTTTTCTGAAGAAATTTCCAAGGAAGGAGCAGCTCCACTGGGATGTTCTCAAGCCTCTGAGACCTGCCCTGCTGCGGGGTCTTCAGGCGAAACTGCACCCTGGACACCCCCAGCCCCAGCCTGTCCTGCGTCCCCACATTTAGGGCCAAAATGCCCAAAAGTTTCACTCAGGAGCAACCACCAAACCCCACACCCCTGGCTTCCGAGCGAGAGAGAAACTGGTCGGGCAGCTTCCTCTCGGCTCCCCTGCCCCGGGCCCCTCCCCACCTACTACTGCATTCGTGACCTGGGGCAGCGAGCAAGCGTGTGCCATCTAGCCAGAAGCACGCCTCGCCCACACGCACGCGTCACACACAGCCCTGGCGCCAGGTCTGCCTGCCAGCCCCGCCGCAGCGGGCACAGTGCCCACCGCAGGCATGCCCTGGCTCGACTGCCTTTTTCATTGGTCGGCCCCCGCGGGGCCGGCTACCTTCCACTCCTTCTGGACAAATTCGAGATGCCTTCAGGTGTGGCTGGATCCAGCAAACACGCTCCTCCCACATCTTCCCAATCTCAGCTGACGGCAGGTCGGTCCTTCCGGAGACTCGGGCTAGGACCTGGGAGCTGGCCCCGACTCCTCGTCTTCCCTACCGCACGTGCTGCCGGTCTCAAGTTTCCCTCCTGAATCTCCAGCGAATTCATCCTTCTTGTTCCCTTCCAACCTGCCCAGCCTCCGTAACTGCCTGCTTTGGACCAGTGTTCTCACCTCCACCCTGGTCCCCAGGCTCCCACCCTCACCACCCACAGTGTGTCCTCCCCACAGCAGCAAGAGGGTACCTGCAAGCACCTGAGTCAGGTCCCGTCCCTCCTCTGCCTAGAGCCCTCCATGGCTCCCACCTCCCTCAGGATAAAAGACCAAATCCTCCTCGCTGCCCACTAGGCCCTGCACGACCTGCCCTGTCCCCTCCCTCTCTCTCCCTCCTCCCTCTGCTCCAGCCACAGGGGCCTCCTCACTGCGGTTCTAACACACCAGGTGCAGTCCCTGCCCCAGGGACTTTGCACAAGCTATGCTCTCTGCCTGGGATGCCCTTCGCATTTTTATGGCACTGTTCGGTTCTCTCTCAAACATCACTCCCCAGAGACGCCCTCCCTGACCACGCCAGCTCCCTTCACCGCAAGCCCCTCTATTCTATTGCCTTTGTGGCTATTATTGTCACCTGATTTTATCTATTTATTTACTATCTAGATCTGCATCATCCGATATGGGAACCGCTAGCCACATGGGACTGATTCAATAAGTTAATTTAATTTGGGGTTTGGCTCCTCAGTCACACTGGTCACGTTTCTGGCGTGGCTCGTGGCCACAGTATCAGAGCCCACGAGTACAGCACACTTCTGCCACCGCAGAAAGTTCTGACGATGTCTCTGCCAGAGACCGTGGGAGCCAGGAAGTGCGAGCCAGGTCTGTCTTGGTCACTGCCGGGCTCTGGGACACAGTAGGTGCTCAATAAATGCTTTATAAATAAATGAGTGAACAGACAAGTGGCTAAGAGACCTCGGAGAGCCCGGAGGGGCTGGCTTACAGGACAGAAGTCAGCACATGCCGCCTGCAGGGACGGTCCCCCAGCCGCTGTCGCCCGCGGTAGCCACACAGGGTCTCCAAACTCCCCGTTCCCAAGATGGGGAGGCGGAGGCCAAAAAGCAGAGGCCGCGCAGCCAGGATCCGAACCTGGGTCTACCTGGCCGACAACAGAAGCATTCTCCAGGGACTGCCGCTCCTGCCCTGAGCGCGGAAATTTGTGAATTGTTGCCTGACCACAGCTAGACCGTTTTGCGGTGCCGATGACCGAGCGAGCCGAAAACACGCGGGTGGCGGGGGGTGAGGACAGAATGGCCGGTCCCCCTGCCGGGCCGGGTCGCCAGTCTGGGCCCCCGCCGGGCCCACCTTCTCCCGCCCTGAGCCGGCCGCGGCTGCGCCGGCAGATCTGGCCACGTCCTCCCTGCAAGATGCCCGCGGGTCTCCCGTTCAGGTACCTCTCGCGCCCGGCAGGCGCCCAGTGGGGGCGATCGCGGCCTTCCCCCCGAGCCCCCCAGGCCTTGTTCATGACTTCTGCCATCTCCCGACGTCCCTCGCTCCATCTGTGTCATTCCACTGCCTCCCGCCTCCTCCTTAAACTAATTTGCTTCAGAAACTAACTCTATCATGCACGGCACGGCTCTAACGGAGACCCGGGAGGCTCTACCCAGCCTTGACAGTCGCCGGTAACACCGTTACCCTGAAAATACGTCCCCGGTCCTGGCACGTTCGCTGGGTGCTGATGCCACCAGCAGCCGGACGGAAAACAGCATGTGGAGATTCCCCAAAGAACTAAAAGCAGAGCCGCCATTCGATCCAGCCGTCCCGCCACTGGGTATCCACCCGAAGGAAGAAGTCACTTTGTCAAGTGGACACTTACGCTCCCACGTGTATCGCAGCACAAGTCACGGCTGCAAAGGTGTCGCAGCAACCCAAGCGCCCGTCAATTCGTGAGCGGATTAATACGATGTGGTACATGCACACCATGGAGTACTGCGCAGCCATGCAAAAAGATGAATTAATACCTTTGGCAGGCCGGGCGCGGTGGCTCACGCCTGTAATCCTAGCACTGTGGGAGGCCGAGGCGGGCGGATTGTTTGAGCTCAGGAGTTCGAAACCAGCCTGAGCAAGAGCAAGATCCCGTCTCTACTAAAAATTAGAAAGAAATTAATCGGACAACTAAAAATATATAGAAAAAATTAGCCGGGTGCGGTGGCGCATGCCTGTAGTCCCAGCTACTCGGGAGGCTGAGGCAGGAGGATCGCTTGAGCCCAGGAGTTTGAGGTTGCTGTCAGTTAGGCTGACGCCATGGCACTCACTCTAGCC
>CAUYSK010000549.1:0-65715 GCA_963575035.1 Avahi laniger | reverse complement strand
ATTAATTTCTTTCTATTTTTTGGTAGAGATGGGGTCTCACTCTTGCTCAGGCTGGTCTCGAACTCCTGAGCTCAGAACGATCCGCCCACCTCGGCCTCCCAGAGTGCTAGGATTACAGGCGTGAGCCACCGCGCCCGGCCAGCTTTCATCTTCTTGAAATGATAATGTTATCTTTTTCTTTCCAATATTTATGCCTATCTGTTTTCCTTTCTTATAATATTGGCCAATATTTCCAATACTTATTGTGACACTAAACTCCTATGGGAGTCTTAAAGTCTTTAGATGGACTTCAAGAGATTTTAGACTTCACCCAAAAAACCCATGCCGTATTTTTTTGTGTATGCATATAATATGTGCATGGATAGATGTATATTTATTTATCTTTAGAAGGAGAGAGATTCCATATCTTTTGTCAGATTCTCAAAAGATTCTATGAGCCCTCAAATTTAAAATCCTCTGCTGTAATGTTTTCCTTGTAAGTATGTTGTTGCTATTATTTTTACGTAGTTAATAAGGTTGTATTTAAAAAGCAGTCTTCTTTTCCTGATTCACTGGAACTTTATTTGGGATATTTTTAAAAATCGTAAATAAATATTGAATTGCATAAAATATATTTTGGGAATCTATTGAGATTAACATTTTTTAAATTTTATCGTTGATAGGATGAATCCCACCTATTAAATAACTGTGAGCCATATTTGCACTCTTGAAGTAAATTCTACTTTAGCATAATGTATTAATGAGATATAGAATTTGGATTCACATTGCTAAAATTGAATTTTATTTCTGATTTTTGCATCTCTACTCACAAGTGAGATTGATCCATGGGAATTTTTATTCCTCCCTATTTTCAAAATTAAAAAAGGTCTTTATTTAAAGACATATGTTTATGTAATTCTTTTAAAAATTATTTTATTTTGTCCTTAGGGATTCTTTTGGTTCAAAAAGTCATGTTTTTCATTAGCTTAGAGATATTTATTCTTCCCCAGGTACTTCTTTGAATATTTTTCTTTTCCCTATCCTTTGTTCTATCATTCTGAAATGTTCATTAAATTTGTTTTATTTCTTGTATTTTACTTTATTATTCTCATAATTTTTATCCTTTCATAATTTTTACTAGTAACTTGGGTATAATTTCTCAAACTTGTATTCTAATTAACTAATTCAGTTCTAGCATTGTGCTCCATGGCCTTTTAATTAAATAATCATAACTTCTCCTGCCCCCACTCCAAGTGGTCTTTTCTGACCTAAGACTGTCATTTTTATGACTACTTATTCAATATTCAATATTACATAGGCTTGATTGAGAGTAACTAATAAAGACAATACAATGTCTTTCTACTTTCTTTCAGACTCTTTTGAGAAGGAAAAGAATGGCTCTGGTGTCCTGGATTCATCTCATTAATCTAAACTGGTGTTTTCATATCTTCATATGGGTCTTCATATCACCTATGACTTTCTCTGTTGACTTATTCTGAAAGATAGATGGCTGGTTTGTCTTACAATGACAGTACGAGAGTTTCTAGTTGAGATTCTCTGTTTCCTGCATCAGTAGTCCTTTCATTATCTTTTTAAAACTTGTGTTTATTTCTCTGAAGTTAATCTCAAAACTGCAGACATTGCTTTAGTTAATATTTAGTGCTTCAGAGAAATCTTACATAAGTTATATTGTAATTCTAGTATTAAAATTATTTTCTTTTCCTTTATAGATGTTCTGGAGTTTTAAATATAACCTTGAAATTCAAATTATTCACCAAGAATCTGACCAATATTTAACCTCTTTTCAGTAAGTTTGCTGCTTGAAAATGGATTGTGAGTGAAGATTGACAGTGATGGTGAACATATTCCAAGTCTTCTGGGTCCCAGGCATATAGCTCTTGATCCTTCCCCTAAGCCCACTTATACCACCCATTCTCACAACAATGGCAGAGTGATCTTTCTACATGGCATGACGATGTCACTTTGCTGCTTCAAATATTCAGGTGAATCTCCTCAGCTATAAAATGAAGTCCAAATTCCTGAGCGTGGAATAAAAGTCTATTTACATAATATGTTTAAAACATTGACTACATTCTTGTTTGTCTTTTACTTCATGTCAATTCTGCTTTTTACTGCTCCTAATAATGTTTTTATTTTTATTATTATGCTTTTATTTTTTTACAATAGTTTCCTAACTACATCCAATTTCTTTTTACTTATCCCAGCCTCTCAGCCAACTTCATTTTCCAGCTTCATCTCATAATTTCTCCATTAGAATTCAATATTCTAGATTACCAAAATAGTATGAAAAGAAGAGCTTCTTGATAATCAACTGCAAATTAGAAACAAATGGTACAAAATCGGGATCCAGTTGAGTCTAGAGAATCTCCTAAACATCTTGGTATTAATGATGTTGGTTCTCTTGGTTATCTTCTCTATCTTCACTGTGATTTTGCATAAATCCCAATTCTAACTCTCTTTGGCATCAATGAGTTAGTCCTCAAATACAGCAGAACAGTCCAGTGAACGTGGTGTAGTAAAAATCAGAAGGACTTTGGAATACAACAGATGTGGTTTGCAGTCAAGATCTGCCATGTAATTGCAGTTCCTCAAATTCTCTGAGATCAGTTTTCCCACCTATAAAATAGGGATATAAGAGGACCAAAACATACATATGTTAACTGTCCTCAGCATGCTAGCCTCTCATTCCCCTCTCAAATTCTAGCCAGGCAATAAATATTTGTGAAGAGTAGAAAAATTATTATTTGCACTATTTACTCAAATGTGTTTTCAGTAATCCCTTTGAGCACTCATGATTCTGACTTTGCATGGCCTTTCTGTGAAGGTTAATGTGTAAATGGAAAAATATAAACTTCTCCAGAAGCTGATTCAGGCCCATCTCAGAGCTTAGGCTCTGGCCATTCTTTATTGTGTATTTATTCTTAGACAACACAAGGCCTTTCCTCTTCCAACTGAGATGCTGACCCTATTCCTTTCCGTGACATTAAAAAGGAATCTGAAAAACAAATCCAGAATCTGACTCCTCCAATCAAAACTCTCTCTCCATGATCACAGCTGGGGAATTTTGCCTGTATCTATGGCTGCCGAAAACTGGACAAGAGTAAGCGAGTTTATCCTCATGAGCTTCTCCTCCCTACCTACTGAAATGCAGTCATTACTCTTCCTGGCATTTCTAGTCATCTACCTGGTCACCCTGATGGGAAACAGCCTCATCATTCTGGTTACGCTGGCTGATCCCATGCTGCACAATCCCATGTACTTCTTCCTCAGAAACTTATCCTTTTTGGAGATTGGCTTCAACCTAGTCATTGTGCCCAGAATGCTGGGGACCCTGCTTGTCCGGGACACAACCATCTCCTTCCTTGGCTGTGCCACTCAGATGTATTTCTTCTTCTTCTTTGGGGTGGCTGAATGCTTCCTCCTGGCCACCATGGCATATGACCGCTATGTGGCCATCTGCAATCCCTTGCACTACCCAGTCATCATGAACCAAAGGACATGTGTCAAACTGGCTGCTGCCTCCTGGTTTCCAGGCTTTCCCGTAGCTACTGTGCAGGTCACATGGCTCTTCAGCTTTCCATTCTGTGACACCAAGGTGAACCACTTCTTCTGTGACAGCCCCCCTGTGCTGAGGCTGGTCTGTGCAGACACAGCACTGTTTGAGATCTATGCCATTGTTGGGACCATTCTGGTAGTCATGATACCCTGCTTGCTGATCTTATGTTCCTACTGTCGCATTGCTGCTGCCATCCTCAAGATTCCATCAGCTAAAGGAAAGCACAAAGCCTTCTCTACGTGCTCCTCCCACCTCCTTGTTGTCTCCCTTTTCTATGTATCTTCAAGTCTAACTTACTTCCGGCCTAAGTCCAACAATTCTCCTGAGAGCAAGAAGCTGCTCTCCTTGTCCTACACTGTTGTGACTCCCATGTTGAACCCCATCATCTACAGCCTGAGGAATAATGAGGTGAAGAATGCCCTCAGCCGGACCATCTGCAAGGCCCTAGCTCTCAGAAACAGTATCTCATAGACATCAAGAAGTGAGACTAAATTCTATTGAATGAGAAACAATCAGTCTCATCTTTGAGATTTCTCTTTTCACATCTCCGTAGAGATGAAATCCAGTTGCTAAAGTGACTATTGGAAAGCTCAGTTTAGACCTCTCACTACCACCTGCCAAACTCCTATGCTTGCCCATTGCAGATTTACATTGTTTTTCTTATTGGTTCAATTGGTATTTTAACACTTTTGTGTCCAAGTTTTTCAGATATGCCATCCCTGTGTTACATACATTGCGGACAGTGTGAAACTGCTAGTAATTTTACATGGGACACACATAGCAAAAGAGAGCAAAATCCATTAAAAATCATCTTGTATGTCTCTTCTTTTGGGCAAATCAGACCCTCCATTTATCAGGTAGAAAATCCTGTGATCCCTCCCAAAGCATAACTCTCCTCACTGTCTTAGTTCAGTTCTTATGTCCTTGAAGCAGTGTTAGTTCTTTTAAGTTTACTGGTATGCAGTATGCAATGTAGGAAAGTGGATCAATAATTCACATGCATATATTATTCTTACCTATACACGTCCATTTTAAGTTTATCAAGAGATAAGTTAAATTTCGTATGTACTATTCTGTACTTATAATTTTACATGCTTGCCTTCCTCCAGCCCATGTGTAACTCCTGTAACTCTTTGAAAATAATAACTGCACAGTGTTTCTGTTTTAATATGACATAGGTATTCCTGAAAAATTTATGCTATGTAAAACTCTGCACTAAAAATATTATGGGGAAATAGGGTCAGGGTTAAGGTTAGACTCAAAATATTTGCAACTTTGAAGCTAGGGTATTAATAGAAACAGCAGTTGGTACCTAGAGAAACAAGACAGATTGCCTAGGCAGGCATCTCAGTGAGGCTAGAGGTTGCCACAGTACATATTTAAAATATATAGTAACAATGAAATGCAAATAATAGTAGCACTTTAATTAGAACAATAATGTTTGATGCTGAGACAATGAAGATGGATTTGACAGTCTAAACCAGTGAAGCAGTCCTTAGGTGATCATGGGAATAAGTGCCACTTGCCAGGAGCCAAATGTCACACAAGGAAGAGGTACCTCCAATGGATCACACTTAGGTGGGCACACTTTTAAATTTTTCTGAAAAACAGCTACAAGAGCTCCTGATGCCAGAGTCTAAGGACATTTACCTCATTGTTGAAGGGTATAATTCTATCTATTCTGGTTTGCCTTGCTCAAGAAAAACTTTCACATTGCAATGAAATCATTTTCTGATTTTTCAGTAGTGTATGAAAGATGAATAAATGGATAGGTCGTCCAGCTGAGAAATGATGGCGACCTGGAGTAGAGTGGTATGAGTGGGAATCAGTTCTAAATAATTTTTGGAGGAAGAATTGATAGGACTTGCCAGCAAATTACATGTGGAGAAATGCACTACTCAAGAGAGGAGAGTTGATTCTGGAGCAAGACCAATTCCCGCGGTAGAGCACAGGTGTTCTGGAGGTCTGGAAAAGATCCACAAGAGAGGTGTGAGAGAGATGATTTTCTTTTCAAACGTGGAGCTTTTTTCTTCATATCTCTATTATGAATCCCTTTCTACCTTTCAGGACTATCTACCCCCAAACAACAGGAATTGGACTTGTCTTGGGACCAAAACTTTCATCACAGTCCAGCTTCTCCCAGAATCATATATGGAGGCAAGGATGCAAGTGAAATAAACCTATTAAGGAGAAACCCATGATCGAGTGGGGAAAGTTGAGTAAGAATGGAGAAGAAGCTAAGCAAAGGTGCAATTTCAGGTGAAATCCCAGACTCAGCCTGATCCAGAAGAGAACCCCAGAGCATAAAAAAACCCTAATAGTCCGTTCACATCAGGTCACAGGAAGTAGGGTTTTGTACTCCAGCGTCAGTCATTCATTGACTATTGGTGGACTCTGGGGTGGGAAAGAGGGAAAAATAAAACTCCCAGGTACCTCTGTTTCCTGGAGAGGGTCCCCAGTCCCCAAGGGCAGCCTTCTGAAGGTTTCAGGTGCAAGCTTTTAGAAAGTTTACAAGTAAAGCTTGTGCTAATTGTTCTTACCCTCCACGCACACACACACATGAAAACTTTTGGAGGTGATAGGTGTGTTTATTACCTTGATACATTTTTTATAAGAGTAGAGCTTGCAGAAGCTGAGGAAGGGGGCACAGAGCTGGTGAAAGTGACTCAAAAGGACTGAGAAGGAACTACAAGCATCTACCACAGTCCTCCCTTCAGAAGTGCTTCTAATCATCTGAATATTTGAGTCAAAAAAATCCACAAGGCTTCTAGCCAGGACATTAAAAAATAACCACTGCAATCCCAACTCCAAAAAACAGTTCAACATATGGTGACCTCTCCAACTTCAGCATCTACACACCAGTGTGAGTTGCTGATACATTTATTTTTCTCCAGATTTTTCCATGAGTAATGTGAATGAAATACAAATATTCAAACTCATCTCTCAAAGATATGCACTAATTATTAGAAACACTAGAGTCTAACACATAAGTAGAAAATAAATATTTTCCTATTTAATTCATCATTTTCAAGGCATCTTTATTTTCACAATAGTCTCAGAACCACACATCATTAGATAGGGCAGTGACAGTTCTTTTTCTTCATCTCCCACTTTCACAGAGACCCCCTCTGAGATTGCTGGGGCTCAGAAGGTAGCTCATGGCAATTGATTTACCTCTGAATGGCTCCTCTCTTGGCTATCCAGAAACATGCCTGAAGCCTTTAGGTTGATGCTCATAATAAGTTTATAAAATTATTACCCCTTCTCTCATAGACTGTGCCCAGGGAGAGAGGAAATGGTGGTGCTATTTTTGAAACTACATTATTTTATTCTAGTTACATATTCATCACAGTTGTAATTTCACATTTTCATATGGTTCTTTGATGTTTGTCTTCAAAGACAAACTGTATGTTCCATGAGGCCAGAGACCAGGTCCTTTGAATTTATTATTAAATACTTAGTGCCTGTTATATGTTTTGTGTCCAATAAATATTTGTCAGATGAATGAAGAAACATTCTAAGTGGATTTTATGCATTTGTTCATTGGCCATTACAGTCTGTGTTTATGATTGTTCCTCTTCCAAATTCTAGAGAACAGAATTAGGAATGAGAGGAAGAATGGCAGAGAGAAGTCAGGTGGCCGTATCTACCCTCACACTATCTTTGGTTGTATCCAAGCTGTGGGAACCACTAGAGATTTAGAGTAGATACTAGACAAAGAAAAGGGTTATCAAGGGCAACAATAAATAGCTATTCTTTTTTATCCACTGAGTCACCTATCATCACTTCTTTTGGGAATATGGAGTATTTCCATAGAACAGAGGGCAAGATGAATGTGCCGTCCTAATCAATTAAAATGGAAAAGCCCAAATTATGTAGGTGGGAGTGAGACAGAGGTCAGTATATTAAATATGTCTTGTGGAAAAATTGAAGCACATAAGCGCAGATACCATACTAGATACCAAGCAAACAATAATGAACAAGTCAGATATTGCTACTGCTCTCAGTAGGAAACATGCAATCAAATGTCTCTTTCAAAAGCACTGTGAGAAATGTTCAGATGTCCATTTGAGTCTTTGAGCCCTTATCAGTGGGGGAAATTTTATCCCACAGCAGTGACTTTACCTCACTCTCTCAACTTCAACTCCTATTCCAGAAGGGTTAGACTGTTGAGACTGTTAGTCAGACTTTCCTCTCTTCATCTTAACCTGGAGTTAATAAACCCCCAAACAAAGAGCATCCCCAACTAACTGATAATGACTGTTTATTAATAACCTCCATTTGGTTTAGACAATGATTAATGGATTCTCTTCCTCATGCTTGAAAACTTCTCCTGAGTCCACTTCAGAAATACTCCTGAAAGCCAGCCTGATAGGTGTCAAAAGTGAGGGGAAATTGAAAAATAACGCTGTTATGCTTCTCTACTCTCTCTCAGGTACAAACCTTGGAGGATACATAGACCACTGAGTTTTGTCCCTTTGCAATTATAGCCTCACAAGTGTAGGAGAAGTTGGAGCTGTAATAAAGTCCTTCCTCTGATTACAGGATTGCAGAATCTTCATGAATTTTTGCACTCTGGGAATTCCCCCAAACTTATACCTGTCAGAAAATGAATCGATGTCTTCAGCAGAGGAAGAGGAAGCATTGGGGGAATCACTAACCTATAGTAAACAGCAGGGAATGAAATAGTCCTGAGACCTAACCTGGAATCCTCTAGAGGCCCAGCATAGAGCACAGAGCTTCTCTGGAGTGACGAATACTGTGTAGCTCAGAGCTCTTTTACAGGGACTGACCCACTCACAGCCCAAATTTACCTAGTGTGACTGACACAGCCCTGGGACAAAGCTTCTTTGAGAATGTGACAAAGTAACAGCTCAGAGTGCACCAGCAAGGTGGACTGAGACAAGCAGAGCCCAGAGTGTCTTTGGCATGCCTGACACAGACACAGCCTAGGGCTTCTTTAGAATAACTTGCACAGACGAAGCCATAATTTAGGACTCCCTCAGACTGGAGTCACTCACAGAAACAGCCTAAGTCTGCTCTGGAATGACTGACACAGACCAGAGCTTCTGGACCTTATGTAGACAAGTGCCATTCGCAGGAGGTGAGTAAAGGGCAAGAGGACGGGGCACAGACTTGAAACCTCTTGTAAAGAGGGTGATGGCTCACCACCAAAAATGCATCTTCTTTGACACATTTCTGAGAGACAAGAAAAGAGATCAGGGGTCTCAAGTAAAGAGCTTGAAGTTTTACAGGACTTGACAAATCAGGGAACTCGAGAAAGGATAGAAAACAATGGTAAGATACCTATTGGGCTTTAGAATGCTCAAAGTGTTTGCATATGTACTATCTCATTTCACTCTCACAACCACCCTGCCAAGGCATTTAGGGCATTTATTATAATTATCATTTTGCAGTTGAGAAAACCATAACTCGGAAAAGGTCACGTCAGTAGCTCAGTGTCTCACAATTAAAAAATAAATAATAGCCAGAATTTTAATTATGAACTTACAGCTCCAAAGTCCTTGGAGTTTCACAAAGTTCTCTTAGGTATGTTATCTAGTTCTTCCTTATTGAAACAAAACATAGAATCTCTAAGATGTCATCCCTGATAGGAGATGCTCTGGACAGAGAGCTGATCAGGCAACCTCAACTAAGTTTCCCCATAACTTTTCCTCTCCCTAGGGCTGGCTGTAGTCAGAACCACACTTGCCAAATGTCAAATGTTCTGTGCTTTGTAAGACCAGTAGTAAACTAGTACCTGAATTATACTACATTGATGACATCTTTACAGCCATAACTACACATGCAGTTATAGGAAAGTCAATTCTCCAAAATCTTCCCAGCAACTTCCCTTCTACCATCCCTTCCGTACTTAGTAGGGGGAAAACATAAAAATTAAAAGCAGCAGACAAAGATGAAAGGTATGAAAGAGAAAGAGAAGAAAGGCTAGATCAAAAGAAGGAAATATAACGGAGAAGATTAGAAAGGAATCAGGACAAATGAAGGAAAATATAGAATTACAACTATGGGAAGGAGGCAGATGCAAAGTCCTAAGTCAAGTTTTCACATTGTGTTTCTTGCAGCTCTAGGACCTTAAGATGCAAGAGGGGGCCATTTTAGGGGACAGGACAAAAGCGATTAAATATTTGAGGGAGTGACACACTGAGTGATGCAAAACTATTATAATAAAGCTTTAAAATATTTTATCAGAACACAGCAAAAAATTTAAACAAAATAAATATTCCTTGAAAGATAACTTAATATACCACCTATAAAACAGACACTCAGAGACGTGACTGTAGGCTCAGCTAGAGATCAAATAGTATCATCAATCTACTGTAAAAATAATTAAAGCCTCAGGCTACTTTAAACACTGAGCACTTGGAGTTAAGCACTCTGCTAGGTGCAAAAGATACAATGATGAAAGAATACATTTGTCCTCATAGTGTTAACAATTATAATAACATAAAAAGATGCACAGGTACACAATTATAAAAGTCTCTAATGGAGGTTTGCACAAAGCGTTATGAGAGAATAAAATAAAGAAGTCCTTGATTCTGCCAAAGGAGGACAGGGAAACTTCACAAAGAACGCTTCAGCTGAGATTTGCAAGATGAGAAGAAAGTTGTATGTCGTCATGGGGAGAGGTTTGAAGAGAAGCGAGCTGCATACACAAATGCAAGAAGAGTGGGGTGAGAGGACATGACGTGTGCAAGGAACAGAAAATATTTTGGTGTGACTAAAGAATAAGCTGTGTGGGGAATTTGAAACACTAAAAATAAGCAGAGATCAGAGAAAAAGACCTTTTTAAAAAGTTTTTACTTTATCCCAAGGGTAGTAGGGAGTGATTGAAAGACAGTAAATGCCTTAATCAGAGTTGCTGTCAGATCACCAATACTTGGTGGCTACCTACCCCTGGAAAAATTATTCAACTTCTCTGTGTCTCAGATTCCTTGACTGTAAAATGGGCCTAATAATAGTAACTGTATCTTTCGGTTGTTGTGAGAATTAAATAATACATGCAAAACACTTAGAATAGTATATGGCACTTGTTTAGTGCTTCATAAATGTTCATTCTTACTATAAAAATAGCTGAGGTATCAAAGAAGTTTTCATAGAAGAAGCAATGCCCTGGTTGATTTTTTTTTAAATGAATAAGGATCAGCAAAAAAAAAAAAGTTAAAATAGCATTTTCTCCCTTTTTTTTTCTCTTTACCTCCTTCCTTCCTTCACCCTTCCAACTTCACCTCTTACACCTGCTCAGAATTTTTACTCAAATGCCATCTTCTCAGTAAAGCTCTCCCTGACACTCTCCACACCCAAATGTTTATTGCTTTCTCCACTATTTTATTCTTCTCCATTGTTCTTATCACCATCCAACATACTATATATTCTATTAACATAATTTGTTTATCCTCTGTCTTCCTTATGACAGGGTGAGTTCTATGAAGACAGAGATTTTTGCTTGTTTTATTTACTAATGTATTATCTTCAGTATCTAGAACAGTGTCTGGTCCACAGAATTATTTTGTGATAATCAATATTTATTGAATAAATTATTTTGTCTTAGGGATTGAAGAGTAGAGGACACAATGAGTTTGAGCAATGAGTTGGATAAGATTTTAGGAGGTAGATCTAGTATTATGTCATAATAATTGATGGTTAGCATTTATTGATCCTTTATAATGTACCAGAGAATATGCTAAGTGCTTTAGATTTATTCCTTTATTTAAGTTTATAGTCATGAGAAAGAATCTCAGGGTCCCAATTTTGAAGCTTAGTTATTGATACAATGATGAAATCTTCTGTTTCTTTTTCACAGGGGTTCTTCCTGTAGTCACACTTGCATATATTAGTTGAACTTTATTAACATGTAAAATGTGTGCTTCAAAATTTCTTGAGAGTCAAAACACAAGTTAACCAAGAGAGCTAATGAAAAGTGTATGTTTAACACATCCAGAGTCTGTCCACGGTTCTGACGCTATCTTGATGCACACAGCTCCATGAAGAATATTTGGCCCTACAATCAAGATAAGCTGTACTTCCTATATTGTGTGTCTTCTCGTTTGTATTGCAGTTTTCTGAATGTAGAAAAGGAGATTCCTACAATATGGTGAAATCTCCTTAGTATAGGCTTTTTGAGACTCAGACACATTCAGGTCCCCTTCTCAGGAATTATTTGGTAATTGTTGGTTCACTTTCCTTCATTTTTCTTTCTAATACTTTTGTTTTGCAGAAAATACACCCTGCCTGACCTCACCACCTTTCACAGTGAGTCAAGACCCCTCCCTTCATAAACGCTTGCCTGGCTCTCTTAGCACCATTGACCATTGAGAGATAGGGTAGGAGCATGACAGTGAAGCTGTGACTTTGTCCATCCTCTACTGAGAAAAGAAAAGTCAGGACATGTAGAGATATCTATAGTATTTATCAATTCTGGAAAAAAGAATAGAATTCTTTCCAAAAATTTGTGAATCCAATGGTCAATTTTTTTATTACATTCTGGAGAGTAGGTATGTTTGATCCTCAACAACTGTAATCAGAAAGGTGGAGTATGAGTCCACAGGTGGTTCCCTTTCTAAGGGTATGATAGAAGTATAAGTAACGTATGAAGATTTTTCCTACCTTCCTAGAGTTTGAATGTCCTGTGAAATCCTGGGCAGAAGAATGATGTGGGAAAACTGGACAATTGTCAGTGAATTTGTTCTTATAAGCTTCTCAGCCCTGTCCACTGAGCTGCAAGCTCTACTATTTCTCCTTTTTTTGATCATTTACCTGGTTACTTTAATGGGCAATGTCATCATCATCCTGGTCACTACAGCTGACTCTGCACTACAAAGTCCTATGTACTTCTTCCTCAGAAACTTGTCCTTCCTGGAGATAGGTTTCAACTTGGTCATTGTGCCCAAGATGCTGGGGACCCTGATCATCCAAGACACAACCATCTCCTTCCTTGGCTGTGCCACTCAGATGTATTTCTTCTTCTTCTTTGGGGCTGCTGAGTGCTGCCTCCTGGCCACCATGGCATATGACCGCTATGTGGCCATCTGTGATCCCTTGCACTACCCAGTCATCATGGGCCGTAAGTCTTGTGCCCAGCTGGCAGCTGCCTCATGGTTCTCAGGGGTTCCAGTGGCCACTGTTCAAACCACATGGATTTTCAGTTTCCCTTTTTGTGGCCCCAACAGGGTGAACCACTTCTTCTGTGATAGCCCTCCTGTCATTGCACTGGTCTGTGCTGATACCACTCTGTTTGAACTGGAGGCTCTGACAGCCACTGTCCTATTCATCGTCTTCCCTTTCTTGCTGATCCTGGGATCCTATGTCCGCATCCTCTCCACTATCTTCAGGATGCCCTCAGCTGAGGGGAAACGCAAGGCGTTCTCCACCTGTTCCTCTCACCTCCTGGTTGTCTCCCTCTTCTACAGCACTGCCATCCTCACATACTTCCGACCCCGATCTAGCACCTCTCCTGAGAGCAAGAAGGTGCTGTCACTGTCCTACACGGTGGTGACTCCCATGTTGAACCCCATCATCTACAGCTTAAGAAATAGTGAAGTGAAGGCTGCTCTGAAGCGTGTGGCCCACAGGACCCTGGGCCCTCAGAAACTGTGAGTGACTTAGATGGAACCTGAAGGCATGGAATGTAAGAGCGAAGAAAAGAAAAATGAATTCCTCAAATGGGTTTTGGTCTCTACTCTTTCCAGGCAACATAGTATGCTTGCTTGGATTTTGAATTTTCCACTAGGATCCATGTCTGAAAGAAAGAACACGAGTAATGAAAGAAAGCATTGTAGTAGGCTCAGTATTCAACATAATCATGGTACCAATGTCTCTGGGGATGCTGCTAGATCCTAGTAAGTTAGGATCCTCTGAAGGTTGATAATTTCACTACATTTTTATTTGTTTTAACCTTATTTGAACTTCTTCATTCATTTCATTTTATAACCCCACCTACATATTTCTAGAGTTTCTTTGTTTATAAAATAATAAAAAAATTAATAATGTTAATAAATAATAGAGTTGTTTCAATCTTTCACACTCTTTTAAACAAATTTTGAGTTTAAATTCAAAATTTCAACAAATTATTATCAGCATTCAACACATGTCAGGTCCTGTTTAGGCCCTGAAGACACATTGGTGAATGAAACAGATAAATTTCTTGTGTCACAGAATATACATTCTAGTGAGAAAGAGAGATAATAAAAAGATACTTAGAACCTCCAGTAGTTTACAAAGTACACATGTTTAGAGGGCTAGAAATTGAAGAGTTTTTCCTCTGCTACCTCAGTCAGTCTGCGCCTCATCTGGAGAAAGACTGCTCGACACTAACAACTGCCTAAATCTCAAGTGGTCCACCTGGGGTATGAGAGCTGCTTGACAGAAATGGTGCAGAACTCCTCAGTCAAGTGTAAGTGGAGAAATTATAGGAAACTGCTGTAAATAATCCAAAGATTCTTTGTTTACTAGATTTTTTTCTGTAATCTTATTGTGATTGGATAGGATCAATTGTGCTTTTCAAGCTTGCGTATCATTCAACCAATAGAGCAGCCTCTCTTTATGATCTTATCCAGTGAACATACTCCAACTCTGGACTGTCAGCAAATAGCAGCCTTGGGTATGGGCAGCGTAATTTTGTGTAAACATATTCCTAACAATTCACTGATAATTACAGGGTAAAATAGCATTTACTGCACAGGCATGTACTCTCCAATAGCTCAATGAACAACCCTACCTCTCTGTATCATGAGATACAAGGACAAATTTTGTTTCCTGCACAAGTTGTCCTTCTGCTCTGTGTAACAAGGGCTTAAGAAGGGCAGCCCATTCTCTAAAATAATCACAAGAATTTTCGAAGGAAAAGGCAGATCATGGGGTTCTGTCTGTATGATGGCAATCACACAATTAAATAGATTTATACCATTAAAAATTTATAGTCTCCAGTTTTAGCCAAACTTTAATTACTTCTTCACATTCCTTTTTTTTTTATTTCAACATATTATGGGGGTACAGATGTTTAGGTTATGTATGTTGCCCTTGCCACATTCCTTTTTCTTGAACTTGGTATAATAGCTTAAATAGTGGTCCTTCCAAAGATGTCCACATTCTAGACCCTGGAACCTGTGAATGTGGTATACCATGCATGGTGAAAGTATTTTGCAGATGTGATTAACTTAAGGATCTGAGACAGACAGATTATCTTGGATTATCCAGGTGGGCCCAATGTCATCACAAGGGTCCTTCTTGGAGGGAGGCAAGAGGATCAGAGAGAGAGACAGAAAGTGTAAGGATGGAAGCAGAGGTTATAGAAGAGAGAAGATGATATACTACTAGTTTTGGACGTGGAAGAAGGGCCCATGAGCCAAGGAATGTAGGCAGCCTCCAGAGGCTGAAGAAGTCAAGGTGAATTCTCCCTCTAGAGCTGCTAGACAGGAATGCAGGTTACTGACACCTTGATTTTGGCCTAGTGAAAATGATTTTGGATTTCTGAACTCCAGAATTCTTAGATAATAAATTCATGTTATTTTAAGCCACTAAGTTTGTGGTAATTTGTTATAGCAGCAGTAAGAAAACTAATACACTTAATCATACTTTATTCTTCTCAGCTAATATCCAAGTGTTTGCTGTTTTTCCCTGTTCCACTTTTTTCCTTCTTCCATTCAGAACTTTTACTTAATCAAGAACATTGGGGTTATCAGACTTAAATGACTTTGACTTATGGCCTTACATCTAAAATGTGTCCATCTATGCCTACAACTATGCCTGTTTCTCTTTAGTCCGCGAAGAAGCAATGCCTCTCCTCTGTACCCGTGTACTTGATTACACAGCCTCTTGCCTCCTCACGGACCATGCTTCCTCTAGGAGCTCCTCTGTCTCAACTGTAACTTCAACCTCTTTCTCTCTTTTACTTCCCTCTCAAGCTCAAACATGCCCCACCCCTTAAAAGAAAAATAAATTATAATCTTGACCCCATGTTCCTTTTATCCTTCTCATTTACTCTCAGACTTATTTTTTCACATCTTTATTGAAATAACTCACATACCAAAAAAACCACCCAGTTAAAGTTTGCAATTCAATGTTTTTTTTTAGCATATTCTGTGTTGTGAAACCATCACCAAAATCTAAGCTTAGAACAATTGTATTATCTCCAAAAGAAAGCCCATACCCATTAACATCAGACAGTTTCCTGAAAAAAGAAGTTCGTAATTTCTATTTTGCTTTCTTTGCATTTACCATTTGTTCACTGAAATCTAGTTTCTGCCCCTGTTATATCATTGAAATAGAGCTTTCAAAGTCATTAACGATCTTTATATTAATGTGTCCAATGACCAATGTTTAATCTTAATTTTGCTGCTCTCTGCTATAGACCTTACATTGCTCATGCATTCCTTTTGAAAATTTCTACACCTTTTGCTTCCGGAATACCACTGTCTTGGTTTCCTTCCCACATCTCTGACTACTCCATCTCAATTACCCACAAACACTTAACCATTGGAAACATTGTGTTCCCCACGGTTCCAACGATAGCCTTAGGGCTTTTATCACTTTGTTGCTTTTTTTTTTAAAAAAAAGCAGGTTTATTGAAGTACAATTTATGTACAAAAAACTTAATGTATTTAATGTATACAATTTGGTAAGTTTGGACATAGACATATACCTGTGAAACCATCTCCACAATCAAGGTTAGAGAGGTGGCAGTGAAGGAGTGGTGACTTCATCAACCCTGAGCTTGAGAGTCAGATGTTTGCAACTGTCCACAAGACATGCCCACATTCATTTCCCAAAGGTACCTCAAAGGTATCTTTTAATTCATGTCAAAAACTAAACTCATTTTCCTCACCAAAACTGCTTCTTAAGCTGAATTCCTATTTCAGAGATTGTCACTAGTGTTACCTCGTCAACCAAACCGGAAACCTATGATCAAATGAGGCTTGTCCTTCATACCCAGGAAATCAGTAAAAAGCCCTCACCTAGCCAAAATGTTGTTGGTTACTTTGGGCCACACAGAAGCATATCAGACATAATCTTCAATAAATTCAACAAGGACTATCTGATTCTTTTTCTGGATCATAACTTACAAAAAAAAAAAAGAGTCATACTTATTAACTGGTTGCTGAGAGACTAGAAACAAATGAGGTGAATCTTCATTAAATAACAGAGAAAATAACAGAGAAGAGAGATCTGCAGAGAAAGAAAATCCCAAAGATCTAAAAAGGGTCTACTTTGCCTATTTAGCAGAATCCAGCACAGAAATGTGAAGAAACTAGCCAAAGCCAGGGAAAGACCCATCAGAAAGGATCACAGGGAGCAGTGTCCGGCATGCACACCATGTCCATTACGGTTCCTGTTCCCACATGTAGCACCTACTTCACAGTGAGTGAATAAATAATGTTTGGTAGTTTACTGATCATTTGATGATCCAGAGAGACTCAGAAATATGGAAAGACAAAGAACTTGAAGTAGGATTTGGGATAGATAGATGATAATATATAGCATCATTAAAATGGTAGATTTTAAAAGGTTTATAAAATGTGAATGTTTCTCAGGTGATTTCTTAACCCTTTAGTATCAAAAGGCCAAAAAGAAGGAAGCAGGCCATTCTTCCTATTGCTCCAGGAATTATTGTCCTTCTCCTTCTACAATGGAAATGCTAGATGAAAGATAGAGCGTGCGTCCATGGACAAGGCCCAAAGATGAGAATCTTACCAATTTTTATCAACTAATTTTTATTTATAATTGACATATAATAATTGTACATATTTATGGGGTACATTGTGATGTTTCAACACATGTATACATTATATAATTAACGAATCAGGGTAATTACCATATTCATCACTTTAAATCTTAGTATATTTTAGTTTCACAAAGAAGACTACCCAGCAAGTCTTACAGGTAGAAAGCCAGCAGGGTCTCTGAGTTCACTGTCACTGTGAGGTTCCAAACCTGCATGGGAAATTCCTCGTGACTACTTTCCTTAGAGCTCTCTTCACATCCTTGTTCCTCAGGCTATAGATGAGGGGATTAAGCATGGGGGTCACCATGGCATAGAAAACAGACACCAGCTTTTCGTGCTCTTTGGAAGACTTAGGGGTCATGTAAGTGATAATTGCTGATCCATAAAAGAGGATGACCACCATGAGGTGTGAACCACAGGTAGAAAATGCCTTGAGTCTCCCTGCAGCTGACTTCATCTTGACCACAGTCACTATGATGCGGCTATAGGATACCAAAATTAGGGAAACAGGTACAAGGAGAATCACAACCCCCATGAGGAAAATTGCCATCTCTGGTGTGCGGGTGTCTGTGGATGCCAAGATCAGTAGCGCAGGAGCCTCACAAAAGAAATGAGCAATACTGTTACTGCCTCGGTAGGGTACCCTTAGTGTGAATGTGGTGTCCACCACAGATACCAGAATGCCACTGGTCCACGAGCCTGTGACCAGCTGGACACACACTTTCCAGGTCATGATGCTAGAGTAATGCAAAGGACTACAGATTGCCACATACCGATCATAGGACATCACTGCTAGAAGGGTGCACTGTGTGCACCCAAAAATGAGGAAGAGTAGCAGTTGAGCTGCGCAACGTGTGAATGAAATGAACTTCTTCTGGGAAAGTAGGTGAACTAGGGCCTGAGGAACTATGTTGGTAGAGAAACAGAGGTCAGCCAGAGACAAGTTGCAGAGAAAAAAATACATGGGTGTGTGAAGTTGGTAATCAATATGAACAAGGGACATGAGAAGCAGATTTGCAAGCACAGTGACCAGGTAGACATCCAGGAATAAGAAGAATAGCAGGTGTTGGGTGTGTGGGTCATCAGAGAGTCCCAGAAGGAGGAATTCTGTCACCTGAGTCTGATTTGTCTGTCTCATAGTTTGTCTCCCTTTCAGTAAGAAGTCTCTATATGCTAAATAAAGGCATGCATAACCTATAAAATTATATAATTCAGAGTTGCTGGGCTTAGGAATTGCCCCCAATGACTACCAAAAACTTCGAGAGGCCTCTGTAGAAGATCTTTAGAAGATGATCATGTTGCTTTCATTGGAACATTTTCAGTGTTGCAAAACAATACTTTAAAAGATGATGCATTCATTGTTGGTATCATCTGGCAAATGTAGAGTAGATTTTTAAAAAACCGTCTTCCTTATTTTGTATATCACACTTCTAATAATACAATAATAAATACAGACTGGATTAATCTGTAATGTCATGTCATTTAATTTCAGATTATTATCAACTAAAACCTCTGAGTCTTACATGCTCTTGCCATATCTCCCCCCTTATGATTATGTAAAATTTTTAAAGATGTTCTTGTTTTCTGAAAGGAAGTCATAAAGGTATAAGAAATCAGCAAGAGCCAATATACCTTGTAGAAATGATGTTTCTTCTAGAACATAATCTATCTTGAGAAAGCTGGGGAGCCAAGGGGTAACTCGAGATGCCTGTGGCATTGCTCTCTATAGCTTCAGCTTGAGCTCTGTTCAGTCTCAACTATGAATGAACTTCCAAAATATCAAAACACACCTTCACAACAGAATTTCCAATTTAAGCCACCTGTTTGCCTAGTTTCTTACTCAGCCCACCTCTAGCCCATCATCTCTCTGCTAAACATTATCTGCATAATCTGTCTACTCCTTTGAAAAACCATGTCTATGTCTTTTTCATTTATGTCCTTTATAAGACATAGCATAGAGCTTCATTCCATAAATGATAATTAATTAGATAAAGTAAAATAAAAAATAACTTGTCACAAAGTGAAGCACAGTTGTTTAGAAGGCCTGCAATATCCCTGGAGAGATGTGAAAGAATTTGGAAAAAAAAAAGAGGGAAATAAATTTGCTTTAAAGTATAAAGTTTAAGGTACTATGCAAGGGTTGGGCTGTCAATCCTTTATCCGTCTAGTAAAAATGTCTCAAAATAGCATTTTTAATACATCAAATAAAGTGTGTAGGATTACCAGTTATATCAAAATACAGTTATCAAAATAGTTTTAGAAAAATGTGTAAACAGAAATACATGTGCTTCCTTATTAATACATTAAATTTTTGAAATGTGGTGGTTCTAATATTCACCTTTATTTCAAAATAATGATAAGCTTAAATATTTGGAGATCTCTTCAACAACTGCAACGTGATATAAAAATATTAATACTTTTAATTTCTATTGTTGACAAAGTCATAGATACTTCCAATATTGGTATGAATTATTTATATGCATTCAAACTGGAAGTAAATGTCAACTTTTAATTAGAGGAAAGTAAAAATAAAGAAGGAGCATTTCACTCCAAATTGAAGAACCCCCTGAATTCCAGTCAGGAACTGCTGAACTACAGGAATTCTCAGGAGTCCCAGAAGGAGGAATTCTGTCACCTGTATCTGATTTGTCTGTACCATAGTTTGTCTCCCTTTTCAGTAAGACATCATTATATGCTAAACAGCGCTAGAAGGTATAGGAGGACTGGACAAGGATGGATAAGGAGTGCACGGGTTTGTTTTGGAGTGATGAAAATGTTCTGGATTGGTCTGGTCTGTGAGTTGAAGTGATGAAAGATTTCAATTCATAATTGGTCTTAAGACTAAAGTTGGAATTTGGCACTGGAAGGAAGGTCCCATTGCACTTCTATTTAACTGTTTGGTGCTTTAGCTTTTTAGCATTGCTACTTGTTGACTTTATAGGCTGAAGGTCGTAAGCAAACAGTCTTGTCCAATGCAAGCATCATCTATATGACACAACCCAATTTATAATTCTTCTATCTTGCTGTTTAGCCATGGACTCCCTGCTGTTTTCCTCACTTCCCGGGATTTCTCCCACAACATCTTACCTCCAGACAGGAATTCAGTTGTCCTGAGCCTACGTCACCACTAATGGAAAAATTTGACCTAACGTCTCTTCTCTTCTACATCTGTTTACCACCAAATAAAGAATCCTGAAAACTATTTCATCTTACTGTTCTACTTTAACAATGTACGGATTAGTTAATTTTTAAAGGTTATTTTTAAATTCAAAGTACATCTTTTATCTCCTCTCCTTTACAAATCCAGGAAAATCTGTCAAAACAAAAACACTCTCATTATCAGATGATATAAACATAATGTTTACGTGATATTACCCTCATATCAGGTATATGGAGGTAGAGATGTTCACTGAATTTGAGTAAAATAAAAACCATGGCCACCAAACTCTAAATCTTTGAAAGGATAAAATTCTCTTACCTAATCCTCAAAAGGACTCTATATTCCTTCTCAATAGTCTTTATTTCAATTTTGTTTTCCTATAGTCTAAGTTTTGAAGAAGACATGTAATTTAATTTTTAAATTTTGTTTGCTTAATTACATTTTAAATATACATCAAATATACACTTTCAGTAAAAAATAATAAAGTGGACATTATCAAAATTAAAGACTCTTGTGCTTCAAAAGACACCATTAAGGAAATGAAAGGATAACTCACAGAATGGGAGAAAAATTTTTCAAATTATGTATCTGATAAGGGACTAGTATCTAGAATACATAAAAAACACAACTTGATAATAAAAAGACAAATAATCTAACAAATGAAAAAAGAATCTAAATCAACATTATTTACAGATATTGCAAACAGCCAGGAAGCACATGAAAATATGCTCAAGGTCATTGGCTATAAGGGAAATGCAAACCAAAATCACAATGGCATACTGCTTTATACTAGGATGGCTAGCAGGTTACCATGCAAATCAGCAATTCCAGTGGGTATATACCCAAGAGAACTGATTTCTATCCCTTCTTTGCGAGGCACATAGTTTTCAAGATTCTGTTCAGGAAAAATATTCTTTAGGAACACTTCCATATGTTTTCCCATTCCTCATCCCCAGGCCCAACACACATAGACATAGACACACACAAATATATACACTCACAAACACCCAGTCCATCCTAGATACACAATGCACCTACAGCATCATGTACTTACCTCCATCACAGCTCTTAACAAATTATATTGAAATTATTTGTCTTTCTT
Organism: Avahi laniger; assembly: GCA_963575035.1. NCBI lineage: Eukaryota > Metazoa > Chordata > Mammalia > Primates > Indriidae > Avahi > Avahi laniger. The sequence continues at coordinate 44,156 of CAUYSK010000549.1, read as the reverse complement.
TGTGACTGTAAGATATTTAAGGTCAGGGACCACATCTGAATCATCTTTATTCACAGAAAATAAGATCAATCATGGTACACAATTAAGCATCCAACAAATGTTTCTCGAACTGATTTGACCGTAGGCAAAGCAGCATGAGACAGAGAGGGGCATGTGAGTCAGAGGTGAGTGTGACTTGTGACTTGTCAGATGGCAAGAGTTCTCACTGACCCTGGGATTACACCATTAGAAGGTAGCACCCCTAACTTCTCCTGAATTGTCTTTTAAAATGTTATTTTCCCATGCAAGGAGAGGAGAAAATGTTGCAAATCCAGGAAAATCTGTCAAAACAAAAACACTCTCATTATCAGATGATATAAACATAATGTTTACATGATATTACCCTCATATCAGGTATATGGAGGTAGAGATGTTCACTGAATTTGAGTAAAATAAAAACCATGGCCACCAAACTCTAAATCTTTGAAAAGATAAAATTCTCTTACCTAATCCTCAAGGGAACTTCTATAACTGTGAATCTGCCCCCAGGGTCAAAGAACAAAGTCATATTTATTGTTATTTTGTTCTGCCTTTTCTTCAGATTTAACACGAACTTGTGAGTTCATTTCTCTAAAAATAAAATATGTGACTAAATATAGAACAGGATGATAGGGTCACAAAAACATACATTGTCTAATTTGACATAAATTTTAGGAAGAGAAGTCAGAATAAACACAGGGAACCAAGAGAAAAATACTAAGTTTCTCTGCTGATTCCAAGATCCTTCGTGCTTACAATCACCTATTCCTTATCCTGCATACCCACTTACTATCTTCCAAACCCACTTCAATCGAAGTGTAAGAATCATAAGAATCCTCACCCAAAGGACCAATACTGACTCCATGGAAGGTCCACTTATGTCTTCATAAGGTGAGCACCAGAATTGTTCTTCATAGGAAGTTTCATGTTATAATTGTGTAAGGTAGGTTCACTACAAAAAAAACCTTGGCTAGCTGTATTGCCGAAGATTTAGCCCTAAGAATCAGATTAGTTCGATAAAATTAGTTGAATTTTAATGATCAAATTTATGAAGAGTTTGAAATCAATTCACTACAAATATATCCACGGTTATCCCCTCTTTTTTCAACTTGTGCCTTCTCTTCCCCTCCCTCCAATAATCTTACCAATATTTTTTCATCTGATGGAGAAAAAAGATCAAATTAGCATGTCAGCTCCAATAAAGACACTCCCCTGTTGAGAGGGAAAGTGCAGCAGGTGCTTTGGCTGCAGTGGGGGCAGCACAGAGACAGCGGGGCATCTTCTCATAAAGGCAAACAGCTCAGTAAAATCTCCCAAATACAAACCAAGGACAAGGCAGGAAGGGGAATCCCCACATTCCCACACCCTCTGAAGGTCTTATCATTGACATCGGTGTACACTGTGCAACATTAGTTCCATTTAAATGTCATGAATGGGGGGATACTAAGAGCAGTCTCTGGAGAGGCTGAAGTGCTCAGGAGAATTCTGAATCATTAGGGTGGATCCTGAGCTGCGTTTCCCATCAGAAGGTTCCCAAACAGTTACAAGGAAGATAGAAAATAACCTGTAGTTAGCACTCACCTCTCCATTTACAGGCCCCATCGCTAGCTCTTCTTTCAGATCTTCCCTTTGGGGAAGCAATGTATTGGTGGGACTAAGTATTTGGGTTTTGTAGGAAAAAATACCAGGTTGCAGCTTGAGTCTACCACATACTCTCTGTATGATTTTGAGAATGTTCATCATTTGTAGAATGTGAATGCGATGTGTCTCAGATAATAATAATTAGATGAATGTCATTAACATGATGTCTTCACATGGTAAGAACTCAATAAATATGATCCTAATTATTATAATCAAGACTAGAGGATTGAAATTATGGACAAGTATCTGAGTTTTGGCAGATATCATATGTTTTGACATTGTTCGGGAAATCTATTACACATTTTCGGAAATCTAAACTATCAAGATGAGAAGCTAAAAAACCAAGCACAAATCAGCTGCAAAGACACACACACACACACACACACACACACACACACACACACACACACAAAGACTAAGAATACTTCAAGCTGGGTGGGGCATGGGTTGGGGGAGTGAAGATTAGGGTCTGAAAACAAGAGAGCTTCTGGCAGTTGTGGCCCCTTAATGACGACCCAAAGAGAAAGAGCCAACTGAACAGGAACCAGGTATCACAAAACCTAACTGGGCAGAATATTCTATTTGGTAAAGTTAGTTAATTGTGTGGTAAAAATCCTCATTTCTTCACTGATTTTTCTATCGATTTGTTTTAAAAGTTACTAAGAGAAGTTCATCGAAATATATGTAAATCTTATGTTACTAAACTTTGTTATTTTGTAATTTTATATTTTGAAACAATTTTAGGGTTTAAAAAAATTAAAAGAATAGTGCAAAGAACTCTCATACCTCCCTTACTAAGATTCTTTAATTATTAACACTGTACCATATTTTCTCTATCACTTGTCTCTATTTATATACATATTATTTTAATAATTTGACAGTAAGCTATAGGCATGATGCCCAGAATATAAAGAACTTCCAAAAATTAATAGAACAAGTAAAAATAATTCCAGTTTTTAAAAAGGGCAGAACACTTGAACACTTTCGATATAGGAAATACAAGTAGCTAATAAGCACTAAAGAGTTACACAAGATAATTAGCCACCAGAGTATATAAATTAAAACCACAGCAAAATGCCACTGACCCTAATCAAAATGGATAAAATGACTGAGAGTGTGGAGCAATTTACATTATTTATGAGAGCACAAATCAGTCAACTCAAAAAGTCCATTTAGAAGTATCTTTGAATACTAAGCTAATCATATGCCCCTTCCCTATGGTCCAGTAATTCCACTCCTGAGTATATACCCAATAGAGACCAATGTTTATATCCACCAAAAGACATACAAAAGGAAGTTTATATCAGCTTTATTCATAATAGCCCAAACTGGAAACAATATAAATTTCCATGGACAATAGAAAGGATAAATTGTGGTACAGTCATGCAGTGAAATACTATCAAATAATTTTAAAAAAATAAACTACTGCTACAAACAACCACAGTGATGTTTAGTAAAGAAGTCAGACACACAAAAAAGTACATACTGTATGACTCCATTTATTTGAAGCTCAAGAACAGGTAAAACTAATTTATATTTTTAGAATTCCAAATAATGGTTACGTTTGAGGGAGTAATGACTTGGAGTTTACTGGGAGCCTTTCGATGTGCTGTGAATGTTCCACATTCTGATCTAAATCATAGTTACACAGGCATATACATGTGTAAAAATGTATTGAGCTATACTTAAGATTGGTGCATATTTCTGTGTGTAAGTAATATCTCATTAAAAGGAGAGAGAAAGAGTAGAAGGAGGAGGATAAATAGAAGAAGAAGGAGGAGGAGGAGGAGGAGAAGAAGAAGAAGAAGAGGAAGAGGAGAAAGAGGAGGAGGAGGGGAAGAGGGAGGAGGGGAGGGGAGGGGGAGGGGGAAAATAGAAGAGAAAAAATGGAGTTAAGCATTTAATTTAAATTGCTGGGGGCTGGAGTTGGGGAGGGCAGGGATAGCAGAGCATATCCAAAGGCACACACAGGGAAATAATAAAGATAAAAGAAGAAATCAAGCAAATAGACAACAAAATATAAATAAGATTATCAAAATCTCAAACTGGTTCTTTGCAAAGATTACTAAAATAGTCAAAACTCTGTCAAACATTATTTTTAAGATTGAAAATGGGCCGGACACGGTGGCTCATGTCTGTAATCCTAGCTCTCTGGGAGGCCGAGGTGGGCGGATTGTTTGAACTCAGGAGTTCGAAACCGGCCTGAGCAAGAGCGAGACCCCGTCTCTACTAAAATTAGAAAGAAATTAATTGGACAACTAAAAATATATAGAAAAAATTAGGCGGGCATGGTGGCGCATGCTTATAGTCCCAGCTACTCGGGAGGCTGAGGCAGGAGGATCGCTTGAGCCCAGGAGTTTGAAGTTGCTGTGAGCTAGGCTGACACCACGGCACTCTAGCCTGGGCAACACAGTGAGACTCTGTCTCAAAAAAAAAAAAAAAAAAGATTGAAAATGGTGAAGTAGGGGACTCCAATAGGCCATCCTTCCAAAGAAACACACACACAAAAAAGTCAGAATGATCTTTATCTGAACTCTGGAAAATAGTCAAAAGTTTATAGCAATAAATAAATATGTAATAAATACATGAATAAATAAGAGAGGGACTTTGAAATCATTGTAGTAATATGTTATATACTGAGGAATATGATTAATTCAACTTTCTACACCTGGAAATCAAACAAATAACAAAAACAACAACAAACAGGAGAAATTAAGATTGCATGCTATTTGTTTGGAAATATAAAGTCAGAAAAGGAACACACTACAGAGTACAAAAATAGACTGAATCCAGCAGGAGTTTAGCATCTCATGTAAAAAACATTTAAAATTGATTGGAAAATTTCCCATAAATGGTGGTAAGTGAGTATCTGGGGAACAAAACCCAAGGTAGATCCCTATCTCACTTCCTACCTCAAAATAATTTCTAGATGTATAAAGATGTAAATGAAGCCATATATGTAAGCAAATTATGAAAATCTTAGAAGAAAAAAATGGATCCTTTTTAAAAAACATAACTTTTAACAACAAAAGTCTTTCAAATATTAACACAAAAAGCAATAGTTATAAGGAGAAACACTTACTGATTCACCCAGATTTAATTATAAAATACATGCATGATGCAAAAATACAAAAAAAAATCAACTGACAAAGTAGAAACTTATTTCTAAGGCAAAATCAAAGAATCAGGTTTTCATAATATTCAAGGGTTTTACAAAGCAATAAAAGAAAGATGAACAGCTCAATAAATGAAAATGAGCAAAGGAAATACAGTCACTTCACAGAAAAAAGAAGTGAAGATGATAAATAAACATAATAGAAAATTATACTCATCCTCAAGTATAAAGTATTACATAATAAAGTAACAATGCGATATCTACCATGTGTTACTTAACAGATTAGTAAAATTGAAGTGTTTGAAAATACCATATGTTATTAAAGGCATAACTATTAATAAAAAATATTCATGAAATTTTGATGGGAGTGTAAATTAATGCAACTTTTTATAGGATAATTGTCAACATCTATTGGTGTTTAAAAGAAATATACCTTTAGACCCAGCAATTAAGCCTCAGGAAACTTATCCTTCAAATACATCTGACAAGGGTGAAAAGACGCATGTTCAAAGATGTTCAATGTGGCACCATTTCAATGTCTAAAGATTGGAAATAACCCAGGGTCCACTAATATGGATACGGTTAAACACAATTCATTTATTTTAATGAGCTAGATTTATATGTGCTATGAAACCAAAACTAAACTATGAATAATGTATAAGCCAAGTGACAAAACCAATAAAACAATAATATTCAATTAAGAGCATTTACTTAATGTGATGGATCATGGTTTGCTAAAACTGAATTGTCACCAGAAATATGATTGGGGAATGGACAACTTCATATTATTTTTTTTTAATCTTACATGGCTATACTACCATCTAACTCAATTCTTCCACCATTTTTCTCTTACATCTTTTGGCCTTGAGATGATATGAATATAACATTTTGATGTAAAACTTTTCCTTTGTCTTGAATTTTTTTATTAGCTTGAGAAAATTATAAGAACAGTTCCATTTTCATGAGGTCAAGCCAATGTCTTAATTTAATGATTTAAGTAACTAAAGTCTCATTCTACAAAACCGTCCTTTGACTATGAATTATTCCCTCAAAAGAAAAGCTTTGACTTTATGTCCAGTAACACATGCAACTTTAATATAACAACACATTCAGAATCCCTGTCATCATGTTGATATTAGAACAGTGCTAAACAAATTAAACTCCCTACTTAAGATAGTAACTCAGAATCCAAACAATTATAAACTGGAATGAAAGTACAAGTCCTAAAATCAAGATGCATTACTCAGTTAGAAAGTCAGCATCTAGATGATCCAATATCTGCTCATTTTCATTCCTATTAATTACCACATAAACAAAGACACAATGTTGATAACTTGCTAACCCCTGAGAATATACCTGTTGTTGCCATTTTGAATGACATTGGTGTAAGATATGAAAGAAGGGTGAGTATAATTTAGAAACTTTAGTCTGTGGTTTCAAATATAACACAAATTGTTCTAGGGTGTCTCAGAGGATGGAAAAAAGCAATAAAGTTGAGGGCTCTTAAAGCTCCTGGGAATGCCCTGTTTGCATAACTCTCAGGATCTCGCCTTTAAATCTTGTCTCAAACGAAAATACTCTGTTCAGAAGGGGGACCTAGGAGAACTGGAGTTTGTGCATTGAGTCAAGTAAAGCAGAAAGGCTTGAGATGAAGTCAAACTCCTAGGATGACTCTAGCGCAGGCCTTGGGAGGAAATGCTCAGGAGCCAACCTACAGATGGGTGCTGTCCTTCAAAGGTGGATTTACAGACTACAGAAATCACTCCCTCTCTCCTTTACCAGTGATCCCACATTGGAGGGATCCTGGTTTGCCTCTACCCTCAGGTGAGAGGGGAGAAGCTGCTGATAACCCTCAATCTGTAAGATTCTGCAATACTGGCGGAGGGGGTTGGAGGTGGGCATGATGTTGGGAGAGACGAACTTTGCCATTTGCGCTCCTACACAACAGTCTTTTTGGGTATTTAGGATATCCATCACTTCAAGCATTTATCATTTTTATATGTTGGGAATATTTCAAATCCTCCCTTGTAGCTATTTTGAAATATACAATATGTTGCTGTTAACTACAGTCACCCTACTCTGCTATTGAACATTAGAACTTATTCCTTCTATTTACCTGTATGTGTGTACCCATTCACCAAATTTTCTTCATTACCATCCCCCACACAGACACACCCTACTCAGTCTCTGGTAGATCATTCTGCTCTGTACCTCCATGAGATTAACCTTTTTAGCTCCCACATATGAGTGAGGATATGCAATATTTGTATTTCTGTACCTGGATTATTTCACTTAACATAGTGACCTCCAGTTCCATCCATGTTGCTGCATGTGACAGAATTTCATTCTTTTTTAAGGCCAAATATTATTCCATTGTGTATGTATACAACATTTTCTTTATCCATTCATCTGTTGATGGATATATATGTATAACTTATATTATAATATAACATATATATAACATATATATTATATAACATATATAACTTATGTTATAATTATATCAAACTCTTAAAGTAACACCTGTTATGTGTTTAATGCTCAAAAAAACACTATTTTTTTGTTTTTTGATGTTAAAGATCTTAGATTAATCAGGAGAAAATTTATTTCTCAGTTTTGTAATTGTACTTAGTGAGTTATAATTATATCGAATATTTTTCTTATATTTGGTAGCTATTTGCATTTCTTCTTTGTAGTCTGTTCATGTTCTTGGCCTATTATTTATTGGACTTAACAATTTTCATAGTGTTTTATATGAACACAAGGTAATAAAGTTATTAAACTTTTCTCTGGCATCCCTCTCGAATATTTTCCTCAGTTTGTGGTTTATTTTCTAAGATTGCTTATGATACTATCTCACAGAGAAGTCTTTCAGTTTATGTTGTAAACTATACACATATTTTCTTTCATGGTTTCTTAGAAGGCTTTTGTGTTTTTCAAGTCTGGTCCTATCCAGACCAGATAGCACAACAATTTTAACTTATTTTTTTCTTTTTTATTGTTTTAATTTTAATATTTGGTTGTTTAATCCAAAAGAAATGGTCTTTAATGTAATATGCTAGGAACTTATTTTTAAACTCAGGAAAAGTTTATTGTTTTTAAGAGGTCAAATTAAGACTGATGCCTAAAAACTTCTTCATGTTTCTGAAGTATATGTTATAGTTAATTATATAGTATTTTGAACAGTTAATGATGTAGTTTTCTGCATGGGAATAGTTGTAATAACAGTATATACAATTATTTCATAACAATCAGCCAGTTGGTAAGATTCACATGAACTCTAACATCCTTACATGAAAATTAGCCAAAAAAACTTTAACAATATTATACCCTATCTATAACAAAGGGGTACTGAGGGGAGGGGATTTGGAAAAAAATAAAGTTGATTTAAATTACAATCAAGTAAGAAGAATAAAAATATTCATTCATTGTCAATTAGAATGAGTTGGATACCAGAGAGCTAGAAATATTCAATTAAGTTGCAGTTCTAACATGAGCCTCTTCTACAGGACTTAATGTCATAAACCCAACAAAAATGTATTCTTTTTGCTTGGGCCAAACAGGTAAACAGGCATAAATCTCAATGCGAGAAGAAAACCAAACCTCTGTGGCTGAGTTTATCTTCCTGGGCCTTTCACAGGACCTGCAGACCCAGATCCTGCTATTTATTCTTTTTCTCCTCATTTATCTGCTGACTGTGCTTGGAAACCTGCTCATCATCATTCTCATCTTCATGGATGCTAGACTTCACAGTCCTATGTACTTTTTTCTTAGAAACCTCTCTTTTGCAGATCTCTGTTTCTCTACTAGCATCGTTCCTCAAGTGTTGGTTCACTTTTTGGTAAAGAGGAAAAACATTTCTTTTTTTGCTTGCATGACACAGGTTATTGTCTTCCTTCTGGTTGGGTGTACAGAGTGTGCTCTGCTGGCAGTGATGTCCTATGACCGGTATGTGGCTGTCTGCAAGCCCCTGCACTACTCCACCATCATGACCCAACAGTTAAGTCTCAAGTTGGCCATAGGGTCCTGGGCCAGTGGGACACTAGTGTCTCTGGTAGATACTACCTTTACTTTCCATCTTCCCTATCGGGGACGGAACATAATCAATCACTACTTTTGTGAACTCCCTGCCCTTCTGAAGCTGGCTTCAGCAGACACTTACAGCACAGAGATGGCCATCTTTGCAATGGGGGTGATAATCCTCCTGGCTCCTGTCTCCCTCATCCTTGCCTCTTACTGGCATATCATCTCCACTGTCATCCAGATGCGGTCTGGGGAGGGGAGGCTCAAGGCTTTTTCCACCTGTGGCTCCCATCTTATTGTTGTTGTCCTCTTCTATGGGTCAGGAATATTCACCTACATGCGGCCAAATTCCAAGACCACAAAGGTGCAGGATAAGATGATATCTGTCTTCTATACCATGGTGACTCCAATGTTGAACCCCATAATTTATAGCCTGAGGAACAAGGATGTCAAAGGGGCTGTCAGGAAACTAGCTGGAAGAAAGTTCTTCTCTCAGTGGAGGTGACCTCTGGGTCTGACTTATAGCACTGTGGTAATATCCTTAAAAGAGGAGCAGGATTTTAGTAGGCAGTCATGAATTAGTCATTTCAGGAAGAAGCATAAAAGTGAAGGACATGTTGTAAAAACTGAATACTCCACTTAACCTAAAATATAGGCAAGAAATAAAAGGATGAAAGGTTAGGCTATTTCCTGATTATGAAAGGTACCAGGTTCTATTTTGAGAAATTTGTAGTTAATTCAGCTGCCATGGACATGTTTTAAACACAATCACAACTGAATCAAAGAGGTTTAAATCAGATTATTCTGAATAATACAAAGTACATGCATAATTCTAACATCAAAGGCATTTCAAGTTTGCAAGTTCTGGTCATATGAATCTTGGAATAGACTGATTAAAACAATAAAAATATGTGAAAGAGTCTTTAATACTGAGATCATTCCAGCTCAGAGTATTTCAGCTTGTGAAAAGGTCATATTAAATAGTTCATTATGTTCTCTCCTGAAATCTTCAGAAAATCAGTTTTATATAACCACCCCAACTTTCATACAAGCATAGACTATCAATAGAGTAAAAAGTGAGGCTTAAATTACTCCATAATATCTCTATTGAATAATTGTCCAGCATTTGCCTAACCAGGAATGACAGAGCTCCCTACTTTCTTGATTGATCTCTTTTATGTATAGATAGTTTTTGCAACTAGAATTAGATTTTCCTCATGGTAAGTCAAAATCAATTTTCCTATATCTTCAACCCAGTTTCCCTAGTTTTTCTCCTAGAATAATTTTCATTATTCTTATGTACCACTACTCACTGAAGTCAGTTTCTATATTTGTCAAAATCCAATTATCACTGCCAATCACTTTAAAATTCTTTTATGTAAAATGCTTTGATACCCTGTATTCTTGTTGGTCATCCTCCTTTGAATGAGCCCAATTTATCTAATGAATATTTCTTCAGAAATCAAAAGAGAAATTAGAATTTTAGAAATTGGACTTTACCAATCCTAGGATGATCCCTCCATAGTCTTAGATGCCTGTATACCGTGTCTCACTGTGTGGCTCAATTTCTCTAGAACAGTCAATTCCAGAGTCCACTTCTGGTTCTCATAAATCCTTAGTCCAGATGAACTGGCGGGGAAGTCACTTCCCTCTTTCTCATCTAAACTTCTAATCATCACATGTTTAAAAGGGGTTTCACAGTCTATAGTCATCATGAACATGGGGGCCCAGAACCTCAGACCTCGGATTGGCTCTGCAGTAGATGGCCTCCCAAGTGAAGAGCTATCTGGTAGCTGTGCTTACTTCTTATTTCTTTAATTCATGAATTCATTTTAAAATCATTTATTGAGCTCTTATTTCATTTTATTATAGCTTATCCAACTCTGGATATATGGAATACATCCAGAGCAATGACTGAGACATAATGTGTTTTAATATACATTTTTCTGGATCTGTTACTGTCTTTTTAAAATTACTGGAATTGTACCACAATAGACAAACTTTAAGCTGGGTCATGATGATCAGTGAAAACCTTCATTTAAATGATATATGCTAGTTGAAGAGACATAGATAAGAACAGAAAATTATTAGTTGAATTTTGTGACTTTGGCTGCTGGTTATAATCTAAATGAGATCTATTTCAGTGAAGGGAGGAAAAGTAAGAAAATGGAAACAGAAAATGTGGACATGAATTTGGAGAAGTATTACCATGAGAGAGAAGGAAGAAATAAGGTATGGTCAGGAAGGTAGGATTGTGGGGGGTTTATTTTATTTTAGATTCCTAGATCACTCTCCCATTTTCCTTGAAGACTTTAGCCCCCGGTTTATTGTAGCTCCCTCCAAAACACTGTTTTTGTCATAATTTTCACATAGACTGACATGTTTGAATATTCTGCATACTCACATTCCCTGATCCTCACTTCTCCAATGATCTTAGCTATGCACTGCCTTGTTCATATTTTAAATATTGCCATTACTGATAACTGCCATGCCCACTGACCAAATTCCGAACACACAGACTCCTGAACAAAATAAAATGGTGGTTGTTTTAAGGTACTAAGTTTTTAACTTGTTTGTTATGGAGCAGTGGATTACTGAAACACTGAGAGAATCATGCTCCCACTCACTCCACCAGAACAGATGCCAATGGGACTTCTTTGTATGACCAATAGAAAGCTACCTGTCTGAAACCACTACCTCTCATACTATGGAGGAAAAACAGAAAGAAAGGCCCAGAAAAATTCTGGTACATATACCCAAAAATCATAATAAAGTTGACGTATCAGTCAAGGTTCTTAGCTGCAAGTAACAGAAACTGAATATGCATGATTTAAGCTAAAAATACAAAATATTGAACTAATGATAATTCCAGTCCTGCAGCCATAATCATAGGCAAAAATAATATCACAGAATTGGTATGATGAGTACATGACTGCTATTCAGTACTGGATGGCACAGTTTACCCTGCCAGTACCATCAAATATAGCAGTGGTGCCCAAACTTTTTGGCATGAGGGACTGGTTTCATGGAACACAAATTTTTCCACGGACAGTGGGCGGAGGTTGCTGGTTTCAGAATGATTCAAAGGTATTATACTTATTGTGCAGTCAAACCTCTCTGCTAATAATAATCTGTATTTGCAGCCGCTCCCCAGCATTAGCATCACCACCTCAGCACCACCTCAGATCATCGGCATTAGGTTCTCATGAGGAGGACACAACCCAGAGCCCTCGCATGTGCAGTTTACGGTAGGGTTTGTGCTCCTATAAGAATCTAATGCTGTAGCTGATCTGAAAGGAGGTGGAGCTTACGTGATGATGCGAGTGATGGGGAGCAGCTGTAAATACAGATGGAGATTTTCTTGCTCACCTACCACTCCCCTCCTGCTGTGCGGCCCAGTTCCTATCAGGCCACCGACTGGTACCGGTCCTGTGGCCCATGGTTGGGGACCACAGAAATATAGGGCATGGCTGTTGGAGCTGCTGATTCTAGAAACTGGATATTGCCGTATCCACTGCCACTGTCAGAAAGAAACAAAAAAGCAATAGTCTGCTGACAACCACAACCTTAGCCAGGTGATCAAAGTTAACATCAACAATAAGTTATGTCAATAGTATGTACCCTGGGAATGATGTAATGAAAATGCCACTCAATCTCTGTGACCTTCACCTCCAAAACCTATAACTCGAGTCTAATCATGAGGAAAACATCATACAAATCCCAATAGAAGGAAATCCTACAAAATACCTAACCAGTACTCATTAAACTTTCAAGGTCATCAAACCGAAAGTCTGGAGACTGTTACAGCCAAGAGGAGCCTAAAGAGACATCACAACTAAATGTAATATGGTATACTGGATGGGATCCTGGATCAGAAAAAAGACAAAAGGTAAAAACAAAACAAATAAAATAACTAACTAAAGAAATTTTAATAAAGTATTATGGACTTCAGTTAATAATATGGTATCAATGTTATTGTCTTAATTGTAAAAAATGTATCATAATAACATAAGATGTCAATATAAGGGAAAACTGGTTGCAGGGTATATGGGAACTTTGTACTATCTTTTCAATTTTTCTGTAAATCTAAAACAGCTCTTAAAAATAAAATCTATTTTAAAAAAAATAAATTTCATTCTTGTTTTTCATGTCACTAGGTCGTAACTCAAAGTCTAGACTGGGTTTATCTGACTGAGTTCAAGTTATATGCTGTGCCCTAGCTGCAACAGAGACAAAGAAAGTGAATTTGGGTGTATTCAGCCACTATAGAAAGGGACAGTCTCTAACTCCCTCCAAGACTCACATAAGACTATACGCACGGAAAAAGTATTCAGATGATTAGAAGCTCAAAATTGACAAATGTTCATTACACATAACCTATGAAACCAAATCATCCTCACTAATGTCTTGACTATCTACAAATTTCAGATTTACTGGTGCAATTCATAATCTATACAACACAATATTCTGAGGATGTGTAAAATGCAAAATATTGAGTAATGAAATACAACAGTTTTACATAGGAAATGATTCTGTGGGTGATAAGGCTGTCTTCTTTTGGTTGTGTTTATTAGTATATTTCCAATGTCTAGTACACTATCTGCCACATATTATAGTAGCTCCTCAATAAAAATTTGCTGAATGAATAAGTATCTAAGGAAAACTGTTGGCTTAAGTCAGGTTATGTTTTCTATCTTTTCCTAAATATAGTTTGAGTATCCCTTATTCAAAATGCTTGGGACCAGAAGTGTTTTGAATTTTGGGATATTTTCATATACATAATGAAATAGATAACTTGGGGATGGAACTCAACTTTAAACACAAAATTCATTTATGTTTTATATATACCTTATTACATACCCTCAAGGTAATTTTATACAATATTTTAAATAATGTTGTGCATAAAACAAAGTTTGTGTATATTGAACCATCCTAGAGCAAAGGTGTCACTATCCCCGCCCCCCGTGTGTACAATCTATGGTTGTTTGGCATCATCATCATTCCTGACTCTGAATTTATATGCTACTAATAAACAGTCATTTTCTTATACTTATTCACATATAAATACTTAACAGCAAAAATAGGATGTACATTAATACAGTGAAAAATGGTTTAGGGTAAATAAGAAATACAGTAGCATCAGCAGAATATGTGGAAACTCTGACCAAACTGTGTGCTGTCTGCCCGTGTCTTGACTGCAATCTGTCACATGAAGTCAGGTGTGGAATTTTCCACTTGGGGCGTCATGTCAATGCTCAGAGTTTTGGCTTTTGGAGCATTTGGGCTTTGGGATGTTCAAATTAAGTATGCTCCATCTTTAAATCCAGATAGATTCTAATCTAGAGGAGCTGGATTTTATGATGACAGAAGGGAATGGAGTTTGTAGCAAACAAACAATTCTATACATCTTAAAGATCTAGTCCCACGTGACTTCAGGGTCCTTAGCCTTCATGTAGCCATGCGCTCTCTTACCCTTCTGCCTTGCCTTCTGCCATGGGAGGTCCCAGCATTCCTCCACTCCAGAGAATGAAGCAATAAGGCATCATGTTGGAAGGATAAAGTAGCTCTCACCAGACAACTGAATCTGCCCGTGCCTCAATCTTAAACTTCCCAGCCTCCAGAACTGTGAGAAATAAATTTCTGTTGTTTATAAGTGACCTGGTCTCAGGTACTTTGTTACGGCACAAACAAAGACAAAAATATTGAGAGAAACCTTATAAAGTTGTGCCACTAAAAAATAGCTGGACTGGCAGTGAAGTGACTGCAACCTGAAAATAATCCTTGTTCAGTTAGTAAGCAGTAGGCAGCCTTCAGAGGACCTTTGAAGACACCCGGTCAGAAATATCATACCTATTAGAGGAAGGCTGTCATTCTCCCTCCTATTTTGTGCCTTTTCCATTTCCCTGCCTCTTAATTGGCTGTATACCATGCTGGAGCCTGTTTGCTGGCAACACCTGCAACTTAAAATTTTTATTTTGTTTAGCTAGTTAAATATGGCTTTTATAAAGATCAGTTCCCTTGTAAATGATTCATGGCATATATCAATTTTAGAAAATATCATTCCACAATTCTGTCATATCTTACTAAAGGCCATCTAAATCTTGAAGCATTTGAGTGGGCAGAAGTGGAAAAAGTATGAAGAGCTAGGAGCTGGAAGCCTAACATTGCTATCTTTGTTTTAATAAATTTCTGGATGATAATAATCTCAGTTGTAGTGATGATTAAATGAGATGACATCTATAATTTGTTTATAATTGATAAGATGAACAAAGTAAGTTGGCCAAAAAAAAAAAAATTAGGAAAAATACAGTCACTATCTTGTTTTCCCTTAGTTAACTCCTGGTCTAGAATTTAAAGCTCTCTTTGGGGGGGCTTTTTCTGACTTAACTAGTTTGGGTTCTTTCTCTTTGCTCTTACAGCACTGCCTACATACCTCTATTCAAGCACTAATCATATTATAACGTAATTAATACCACCGGGTATTCTCTCCTTTGTGACACACACTTCCCTTCCTTCTGTGCTTTCACACCCACCAGATTTCCTCCTACCTCTTAGACTGATCCTCCTCTATTTTGTACGCCCATTTTCCAAGCAATGGTGTCCGTGTTACTGGGGCAATCCAGCACGTCTCCTTATACTCTATTCTCTCTCTCTGTACAATCTCATTCCAACTCACAGCATCGATTATCTACTCAGATTGACATAAATTTTACAAGTCTAGTTCCAGATATCTCTAAACTCTAGACGTCTATATCCAAATATTTAAATGACAGCCCTCTTGAACGTCACAAAGTATCACATACCCAACAAACCAAAATTGAACTCATTAGCTGCAAGATCTTTTACCTCTACGCAAAACTAAATGAATAAATCAGTGAACCAATAAATCAGTGAAGACCCTGCAATATACAAGACGATATCTTGTCTAAACTATGTCATTGTTTTTTGATTCCAGGCAAATGTCCGGGGGTTGGTGGGGGAGAGCAGAAAGTAAGGAAGGTTTGGGCCAGTTTTCCTGGATGAGATATGGGAAGCGCCGGAAGCTTCATGCTTTCTTCCCCCAACCCGCCGGAAGTGAGATGTGAGTCTGCTCAGAGCTCCAAGGTTGCAGTCCTAGGGTATACCGGGCCGGAAAGAGGCGGGGCCTGGGGAAAGGGGCGGAGCTGGGGAAAGCCCGGGTCTACTTTACAGACCGGGGTTGCGGGGGCTTCTGAGGCTTCTTCCAGGGCTCGTGCGCGTGCGCGAGAGTGCGCAGTGGCAATTTAGGAGACCGCAGTTCGGGCAATGGCTGGTAAGATTGGGGAATTTAGTTGCTGCGTAGTTACCGACGCCAGTCCCCTTCACCCGCCAGGACAGCGATTTCCTGGGCTCCTGTCGGAATTGGCACCAGGGCGGGCGTGACTGTACGAAGCCCTGGATAGGAGTCGTGCTTGCAGGTATCAACTGGGTCAGTAGGCGGTAGGGACGCGGGTTTGTGGAATTGGAATTCCCGCGTGAGGGCGTCCACGCGGGACGTGCAGCCCCCCTCGGCTTGTTTGCAGTTATTCCAACCCGGTCCCTGCCCGAGAACCTGGAGGGCGCGAGCTCACGGGATGGAAACGTGGGTTGCGGAAGGAAGTTAGATGTGCGAGAGAGAGCAGAGATAGACGGCTAGGAGTGGGAAACAAGACGGCTGGATTCTAGGTCGGGTTCTGCTAAACCTGGGATTTAACTTCACTACCGTCCCCTCTTCCATTCTGTAGTGAGGGCAGTCTCCAGGTGCGTAACTTGCTTGATATATCATGATCAGCTGGTTTTGAAATGTTTGGTATTGATGTTGATGGTCTCAAGAAAATACCAGGTGTGATTGGAGCAATAAACTGGGAAAGAAAATGGAGTTTTCTTGTAATTAATTCCATCTTGCCATGCTTTTCCTATCATTCCTAGACACCACCCTCCCCCTGCCCCCTCAAAACATTAAAACTTCCAGGTATCTCACTTATTTCAGACACTCATTTGCAAACTGCTTTCTCTTCCTCTTTATCTGAGCTAATCTCCATGCTGCTCTTACAAGCTGCTGACCTACCTTTGACCTATTCGATTAAAAACAACCTTCACAGACAGATACTACCCTTTTCCCATAATTAGCCGCTGTTCGCGTTCCTTAAGGCCACAGAATCCTTAGAGCCTATGCCACCTGGTTATATTAATCTAGTTAATCTAATGCTCAATTGCGAGGTCCTGATGTCTCCCTTACGTTGGCCGTGGCTCATTGCCTTAACTGTATGCTGAGTACCGCTGTCATCCTCAGAGGCGTCTGTTCAGGGCTATGGAGTTTAACTGTTTTTGGTTTTGCATCACTTACCACTTAACCTAATTGCAGTCATACCAGTCCTTGGACCTTGAATCTTCAAAACTGTTCCTTCTCTTAAATCTTAAGTGCAAGCATATCATCCTGAACATCTATACTTTTCCTAGCTCTGTAATTATTTATACTGAATAATTCATTAATTTGTTTCTAACCTATAAATCGTTCCCAGTATATTTTGTTGCTTTATTTTCACTTTCTGAGTTGAATGTTTAATTCATCTCATTCTTATGTGTGAGACTTTGCCATTGCATAGCAGTAGAGCTTGAGCTGTGTGCTCTGTAGATTATGATGTGCAGTATTTTTATTGTTTTTAGATATTTTTTCAGTTGTGTTTTTGATTCTCTCTTACCTGGTTATTTTTTAGAAGCAAAATTTAAATTTCCAAGTAGTTGGAATTATTTTTTCTATGGTGTTAATTTCAAGTTTTGCATTTTGGTAAAAAATGTAGTCTCCATTGTTCTTGTTTGCTTTTTTTACTTACTGAGGATTTTCTTTTTAGCCTAATAGCAGCTTTTGTAAACATTCCTATAGGTACGTGAATAAAAACTACATTCTATCTGGTTTGTATAGCTATTTATTTATAAACCTGTTTATATATGTATATACACCTGTGTACCAATTAGTCAATCATTTATATACACCATACTGTTACTTAATTTACTTTATTAAGGACTCAAAGTTACCTAATATCCCATTTCTATTGTATCATTGATTTCATTTCTTGCTTTCTGATACTTTTGTTTAAAATGTTTCAAGTATATTTGATACATTTAATGGCAATTATTTCATTTTGAGTTATTCTCTCATTTAATGTCCTTTGTCTAATTTAATGCACTTGTACTTTTAATTCATTATAATTTTAATTCAATATACCCCAGCATATTACTTTTTTTTGGAAACAGAGTCTCACTCTCTTGCCTGGACTGGAGTGCCGTGGCCTCAGCCTAGCTCACAGCAACCTCAAACTCCTGGGCTTAAGCGATTCTCCTGCCTCAACCTCCCAGGTAGCTGGGACTACAGGCATGTGCCACCATGCCCGGGCTAATTTTTTCTATTTTTAGTTGTTTGTCCAATGGCTTTCTATTTTTCGAAGAGACGGGGTCTCGGTGTTGCTCAGGCTGGTCTCCAACTCCTGAGCTCAAAGGATCCGCCCACCACGGCCTCCCAGAGTGCTAGGATTACAGGCGTGAGCCACCGTGCCGGGCCTCCAGCATATTTCTTGTTTATATTTGCCTGTTGTTTTGTTTAATCATCCTTTTACTTTCAGCTTTGGAGTTCTTTCCTTTTGAAAGTCTCCTGAGTTTTTATGTAGTTGAGTTTAAATTTTTACCCAATACATTTATTGTTACAGTGGATACACTTGTTATTATTTCTACCCTTTTTTTAATGCTTGTTTTTTGATCTGCTTTGTTTTGTTTTTGACAGATGGCCTGTGAGCTTTTTTTTTTCTTTCTCCATTTATGTTAATTTAAAAAGTGTCTGGGCCCATAGTTCATTCTTTTGCTGGGACTCAATGACACCTCTTCAGGACTTTTCCAGCAGTCATATTTTAAATTTAAGAGATCTTTCTTGTTCACTGATTTTTTTTTTTCCATTGTGCTTGTTTGGTGTGTGTTTGTTTTAATTGGGTTTGTGTTTAGAAGTGGTTCCAATTTATTTTCTATGCTGAGTGGGACCACAAACCCGCCAAGTAGGCCTTCCTTCTGGGGAACACTTCACTGGGCTAGGTGCCACCTCTTTGTAGCTTTTTTGTTTGTGTATCCTCATGGGGTGAGGGCTGAGTGGTATATTTTTAGAGCGGGTAGAGAAGGATCTGTCTGGAAGTTGTTGGTGATCTGAAAAAAATACAATTAATTGCATAAACCACAGGTAGAGCTGACAAGGCCAGATCAAGAGGGTCAAGAATGTCAACAGGTGTGGCAGGTTTCCATCTGTTTAATTAACTGTAGGCCTCCGCAGGTGCAAATAGGGAGAAAGATGGACTTTTGTTCAGGGTCTGAGGAGATGTCAGGGAGTACCCAAGAGGGATTCATTTCAGGAAGGACTTATTTCATGACAACTGGAAGCGATTTCCTATCCAATGAGACCCAGGAAGGGTACCACTGTTCTTTCCCTCTCCTGGCCATAGCAACCTGAATGGGATCTTTCAAGCCAGAAGGCGGCAGCCTCCGTGGCTTTACATTTGCTGTGAGGAATCCTTTTGGGAGCTTGCATTCATGGGGCCAAAAATAAATAAATAAAAATAAAAAATTTCTAAATAAATTGAATAAAGTTACAGGAAAATTGAAGATAGTTACAGCTGAGAGTGTGTATATACCCCACACTCATTTCTCCTATTAGTAACATTTTATGTTAGTCCAGTACATTTGTTACAGTTAAGGAAATATTACATTAACTAAAAGTCTATACTTTATTCAGATTTCTTTAGTTTTTACCTGACATCTCTTTTACTGATCAGGATTCCCATCCAGGGTGCCACCATTACTTTTAGTTGCCATGTCTCTTTAGGCTTCTCTTGGTTGTGACAGTTTCTCAGGTATTCCCTGTTTTTGATGGTAATGACAGTTTTGAGGGAGAACTGGTCAAGTACTTTAGAAGGCCCATCTGTTGGAATTTGATGTTTTTCTCATGATTAGATTGGGATTGTGGGGTTGGAGCAGGAAGATCATAGAAGTAAAATGCGATTTTATCACATTGTCTCAAGAGTACGTACTATCAATGTGACTTATCACTGTTGATGTAATCTTGATCATTTAGCTTGAGATAGTATGTTAAGTTTTTCCACTGTTATTTACTCTGTTTCCTGTCCCATACTATACTCTTTGGAAGGAAATCCCCATGCTGAACCCATATTCAAGGGATGGGGAGTTATGCTCTGCCTCCTGGACAACTGAGTATCTGTATAAATTACTTGGAATTCTTCTGCATAGGAGATTTGTCTCTTCTCCCTCATTTATGTATTCAGTAAGCTATCATTTATATCAGTATGGCTCATGAGTATTTATAGTTCAAGTTATAATTTAATATTACTTCATTGTGTTGCTCATATTGTTCCAGCTTTTGGCCATAGGGAGCTCTGTATGCCTTTGACATGCCCCAATAAGTGTTTTGGTTTTGTTTCATTTTTAAGCACTTCTTTGCTTCTGGCACTATAAGATGCTCCATGCTCATCTTGTATAACTTAGAATCAGCCATTTCTCCAAGAAGTCCTCCCTCTCCTTATTGGAGAATGATGTTAGAAACCAAGATGCTAGGTGTTCTATTGCTGCTGGGGTGTTGTTGCTTCTCGATCTGATCATCTGACAGAGCAAGGAAATAAGTGTTTATACAAATCTGTGTATATGCACATATCTGTAAATATTTCTGTATGTAACCATGTTCATATAAATTAAGCTAAACACAAGTTCATGATTATGTCTCCAATTCTAATCCATTACTACATGGATCGTTCTAGCCAAAAACTTCCCTTGGTTATCTGTAAACTCCTACTTAAACATTGAGAAACCTACCTCTCACTATCTGCCTTTTATTCATTGTTCAATTCTAGTACACATTTATAGCAGTATCAGAATTGTTAACCTGTACCCTCATGGGGAATCATTTTATCAACTAGAATACAGTGCTATTGTACATTTTCTTTGCATTTAGTCTTACAGATTCCACCCATTTCCAAACTTTTTAAAACAAAGTCATATTCTAAAATGTTCTTTTGCCCTGACTTTTAAGAATTGTGCTTTTTCTCCTTCTCCTAAACTGTCTTTTCATATATCCTCCCACTTGGTTCACTAATCCTTTTTGAATGTCGAATGATCTGTTCATGTAGGCATTGCCAGTAGACAGGGTCACACAAAGTTTTGGTCAATATATAAGATCTAACATATTGGGACATGCATGTGTGCATGTGATTGAGTGCTTACTGTGTGCCAAAAAGTAAGATAAGGACTCTTTTACTCCCTATAATTGAATCGGATATTGTCATATCCATTTTACAGTTGAGAATTCAAGTTTGGGTTACAATAATTTGCTCAAGTTTATACATGCAGTCACTATTAAAAGTACAGCTGGGATTTAAACTCATGTTGGTATGACTCCAAAGTATGTATTCTTATCCGCTATATATTGCCTGTCGCAGAGTTTCTCAACCTTGGAATTACTGTCATTTGGGAAATGGATAATTCTTTACTATAGGGGGCTATCCTGTGTAGGGTATTTAGCAGCATTCTTAGCCTCCACATGCTAGATGCTAGTAACAACCCCCTGCTGTGACAACAAAACTGTCTCCTAACATTGACAGATTTCCCCTGGTGGCAAAAATCTCCCCTGGTTGAGAAGCACTGGCCTAGAGGCTTATCATAAAAATGACCCCTGAATAGCAAATTGGGTCTGGACTGGGAGAACTATAAATCACATAGCAGACTGTATCTGGACTTCCCTGAATGTAGTGACTCCTGTAATTTGTCAGGCTCTTTGGTCCAACCCTACAAGCTATGCTCAGTTATCACGAGAGATAGTGGTTCCGGTGGGAAGGCTTTTCAGTCAGGGTGATTCCTGTACCACCTATATGTATCTCCTATCCCTGTACTTGAGCTATGCTCTGCAAAGACTCTCACTGCAGAAAAATGCCTATTCTCTGCTACCAAGCTGTGCTTTTGCCTTCCGAGTAAACTGTTGCCAAATATGACCTATGGTAATCTGTGAGTCTAAGTGTTTAGTTGTGCCTAAGACCCCCGGGTGGGCATTGCATACTGGCCAATAGTAAATCCTAACAAATGGAAACTTTTAATTATTGTAGTCTGGGAATGTACTTTTTGATTTATACCTAATAATGAAATGTTCATGGATATTATTCTAATGTATTTTTAATGTCTCTTACCTTAATTTCTAGTGCTATTGCCTGTTTTACTCATTTTATAGAAATTTATTGGTATTTTAATGACAACTTGGGAAAATGTTTTTCAGGCATATCTAGTCTGAAGCCTTAATAACCTGAATATCCTATACGAAGATTTGTTTTGCTTAGTTTTAAAGCAAAAATGGCTTGTTAACTGATACAGAAGAAATCTAATTGCAATGAAATTATGAAGTTTTTTAAATCAAAGGACTATTTCCTCTATCATTTGTTTTAGAATGTCTATTTGTGTTTGTTTCTCTCTGTCTTTTGAGGGGAAGGGAAAACATTCTTCTCTTCCAAGATAAAAACACAAAAATAGCACAAATTCATATTCATTTTTCTTAGATAATTTTAATAATAAAATTATACTATTTTATCTCTTAACACTATGGTAGTAGATGTTTGTTACCTATGATTATATTTCTTCTTTTTTCAGTCTTTCAGGTAGACGAACATTGGTTTTGTGTCTGAAGTTCCTGGAACTTTTCTCCTTACTGTGATAGAACTTGTCTTAAGTACACTGCATATGGTACGCAGGTGCTTAGCTCAAGCCTGAGAATTATTGGAACCCTCTAGTAAGACACATTTAGACTACAGTGGGAGTTCTACTTAGGAAGATGCAGCTTCTGAACAAGTTGATGGCTGTCTCCAAACCTCAAAACCTGGCTCTACATGAACAAAGTGAGGTTCTGAGAGCAGATGTGTCTTGGCAGCAGGAAACCATCCCTGTGGTGGAGACATATGACTCCGAGGCATCTCGTCAAAAGTTCAGATATTTCCAGTATTTGGAAGTGTCTGGGCCCCATGAAGCCCTGAGCCAACTCTGGGAACTCTGTCTTCAGTGGCTAAGACCAGAGATTCATACAAAGAAACAGATCCTAGAACTGTTGGTGCTAGAACAATTCTTGGCAATCCTCCCTGAAGAAGTCAGGACTTGGGTGAATTTACAACATCCAAAGAATAGCAAAGATGTGGTGAGCCTCATAGAAGATGTGATTGAAATGCTTAAAGACGAAGGTGAGAGCATAGAAAATTAGAGGTAAAATAGTTGACCATTCCTGTCTGAAGAGAAGTTTTCTTTTACTGAAACCAGAGAATGTCAAGTGCTAGGTCATGAAGGACTTTATATTACTCTATTAGGAAGCCCGAAATTTATTCTGTAGGTAATAGAAATAGAGAATTAGATCTCACAGATTGTGTAGGGGAGTAACATAGTTTGATTTGCCTTTTAAAAATATTACGTTGGCATCAATGTAGAGTAGGAGTTGGCAAAACATGGCCCACAGGCCAGATGTTTTTGGAAATAAAAGTTATACATAGCCACATCCATTTATTTACATTTTGTCTGTGGTTGCTTTCATGCTACAACCAGAGTTGAGCAGTTGTAGCAGAGACTACATTGTCTGCAAAGCCTAAAATATTTACTATCTGGACCTTTACAGAAAAAGTTTACTGACTTCTTATATAAAGGAGAGACCTAAGGATTCTGAAAATAGGAAAACCTTTTAGGAGATTGTTGAAATAGATTAGGTATTAGAGAATAAGCTTTAGGAAAACAGGATTTGAACCGAAAGGAATTATTGACTAGATAAGGTATGAATAGGATAAGTTTTAACGTAAACTCACATGTACTGGCTTGCACGAATGGAATGTAAGTAGTAAATTTTGCGGATGGGGGCAGAATACATTACTTATATGGCATGTTGCATCTGAGGTCCCTGTGGGACTTCCACAATGAATAATGCAATATAAAGTTAACAATATGGCTTTAGTGTTCAGTAAGAGAAGATTTGGAAGCTTATAGGTATGAGCAGAAGTAGGAAATGTATAAATCCTAAAACAGCATCAATATTTAAGAGCTGTTTAATATCTAACTACCAACTACAAGAAATGTAGAGGATAGAGGAACATATTAAACTAGACCACAATAATGCCATTCATAAAATCCAAACTGTGGGAAACTATGAGACAGTTTCTAAGGGAGCAGGGATGGGTATGGCAAAGGGATTTAGAATGTGTAGACCTTATAAGACCTAAGGCAATTGGATATTTGATAAGGAATTATTGGTTGGAGACAGTGATTATGTTGGTATTGTGGTTATATTTTGTCCTTATCTAAGAAAATATAAAATAAGTGATGAGCTGAGGAAAAGAGAAGCCAGGTAAGAAGGCTACAAAGAATAATCTAGAAGTCAAAGAATCAGTGAAGATTGGTGTCTGAGCTAAGAGAAGAAATCTTCAAGGAGGGAATGTTCAACAGCAGTGCCATGAAAAAGTCCTATTAAGATGTGTATTGAAAGTAATTTATTGAAATTGTGAAGGAATTTGAAGACTTAGTTTAAGCAGTTTCAGAGGAGTTGAGGGGGTGCTTATTTGTAATGGATTATACTTGTTTTCTATTTCTACTATAACAAATTACCATAAACATAGTGGCTTAAAACAGCATGAATGTATTATTCTACAAGTCTGTAGATCAGAGGTCCAACTTGGGTCTCCCTAGGCTGAAATCAGGGGAATGGTAGTAATGCGTTCCTTTCTGGGACTTATGGTCCCCTTCCCCCATCTTCAAAGCTGGCAACAGTGGGCCAGGTCCTTTGCATATACTGCCATGTCTCTGACACTGTATTCTGTTGTCACAGTATGCACCCCTACCCCTATCCCCCACCACTGACTTCAGCTGGAAAGGTTCTCTACTTTTCAGTATTCATGTGATTATATTGGGACAACCTAGATAATTCAGGTTGATCTCATGTTAAGGTCTTGGACTTCAGTCACATCTATAGAGTCCCGTTTGCCATGTATCTGAGGATTAGGGTATGGACATCATTGTAGGCTATTTTTCTGCCCATTACATGGGTCAAAAAAAAAAAAAACCAGAAGGTGGGAATGTAATAGTGATTATAGATTATTCAGTAAATATGTTGAAGAATGAATGTGCAGTAGCTTAATGTTAAGATGGTGTAGCTAAATAGCATGAACCTCTAAAAATCTTATTTTGCCTGAGAGAATTTGTTATGAGGAAGTAGGAATAGGGAGGTACAAGTATATCAGAACAACTTCCAAGATCATAGTACTTGGAGGGTGCAAAGAGGTGGCTTTCATGGCCATTATGGGAGGCAGGAGGATTGAAGTCAGGAGTTGGAGACCAGCCTGAACAAGAGCTAGACCCTGTCTCTACAGAAAACAAAAATTAGCTGTATGTGGTGGTACATGCCTTGTAGCCCAGCTACCTGGGAGGCTGAGAGGGGAGAATTGCTTGAGCCCAGGAGTTTGAGGTTGCAGTGAGCTGTGATGACGCCGCTGCACTCTAGCTGAGGCGACAGAGGGAGACTCTGTTTAAAAAAAAAAAGGCAGGGAGACGGAGATGGAGAAAAGGAATATTCTAAAAAGAACTTGAGAATGTATATGGATTTTTCTTTGAATGGAATGAGAGTTTCAGAGAACACAGTCATAAAGTTTCAAGTTCAACAGGAAAGTAGTAAGGGAAGGAAAGGGTATTCAAAAAGAGCAGTAAGTAAGAGAACAGCTGATGGGAGGTATTTGCACCTTTCTAAGATAGCTCACATTTCCAAGAATGACAAGAATAAGTATGAACAATATCATATTGACTATCCTAAGGACTGAGCAGATTGAGGTTCCTCAAGGTGTTACAGATCTATTTAAAGTTAGCAGACCATAATCTTTGCAGCATTCAGATGACATGTTGCTGAGAAATTTGGATGTGTTTTAAGAAATCCCCCATGCAGTTGTTTTGTCTTTGAATCCAATTGTACATTAATGATGGAGAATTAATGCTTACTTTTATGTAACTGCATGGTTCTCAGATTTTGAGGGATTTCAAAGGTCATTAAAAGTTTAAAAAAATGGGAGCAGGGGTGTTGTAGTTTTGCCACCTCTTTTTTTCAAGGAAGAACATTTTTTAAATCATTAATTATCACATTACACAACATAAAAGACATTTTAACTTCAAAATATAGTCCTTTAAATTGAATAAATGTGATATTATAACAAACTTATTACATTATTTCTGAATTTTTTTCTTGTTTTACCCTGAATAAATGAAAACTTCCTCACAGACTAGTATTGGTCCATAGTCTGGCATTTGAGAATCACTGGTGTAGCTCATTAATCTTGGATAAACTTCTGAAGTGGCCCTTAGATAAACTTCTCACCAATGGGCTGGGGAAGAAAATTGGTTGCCTCTCAGAATTTTATGTCCTGAAAGAATCAGTAGTTCAAGACGTCCAGATTACTTACATCTGTATATAGTATACACAGAGCAACTTGGAGGAAAGCAACCTTGAACAGAGTTCTCCCTGGTGTGTTTGAAGAAGGGATTGGTTGGATAAGATACTCTTACCTCCAAATAGAATTATAACTTGCAGTGGCTAAACTGTAATTAGGCTTTAATTATGACAGGATTAAAGTTATTTTTTGGAATCTACTATAACCACAGATGAAGTCTGAAAATATTATTTTGGCCCTTTCTCTGATTTAAGAGATCTCAACCCCTGATAGAATATCAGAATCACTTTTAGAGTGTTTTAAAAATACTAATATAAGATCTAGGCCCTACCTTTAGAGATCCTAATTGCTGGTAGGGCCTGAGGTCATTATTTTTTTCAAAGTTTTACAGATAACTTCTATGGATAACTTGTTAAAACAACTGCTATAATCATTAAAAGTTGCTCCAGGACAAAACTTGTATCCTTGATGTTTTCCTTCATCTTCCTCAGATACACTCTGTAAGGATTCTGTCCTCCAAAACGGGAGCATCCAGGAGGAGAAGATGGAAGCTGACTCACTAACAGACAGACTCCAGGTGAGTTAGGATTCCATTCTTTACTTGAAATGTATGCTGTTTTTTTAGTATGACTTGCATTTACTTTTTTGATCTTTGAACTTTTGCAAACAAAGTTCCATCGAAGGACATGAGATTCTTATTCTCTCAGAGGGCATTGGATCTATTTTAGTTGATAATACCATCTTTGGAAAGTATTAATATTTTCTCTTAGCTTTATATACTCTATCTGTTCCCTCAAGAATATAGACAATAATTGAAGCTATAGAAATAGAGCCTACTCCAGAATGTTTAAAATTAAAAGTGAAGGGGGCCCAAGGGTAGAATCCTGAGCTGTGTCATTTGCTAGGCAGAAATAGAAGAAACCTCAAAGGATACTGAAAAGAAAGGACCAAAGACATAGAAGAAAACCAGGGAAATATGTCCAAAGGATGAGAATCTTTAAAAGAGAAATGCTTTAAAAGGTCAAGATAATACAGCTCAAGTAATGTTTATTTACTCATCATCATGGAGATACTACCATGCACAGGAATAGAAGCCAGGTTGTGATGAATTGAGGAAACAGGAGAAGATGAGGAGATAAACAAAATTAATGTAGACAGCTTATTCACAAAAACTAACTCTGAAGGAGAGGAAAGGAAGAGATTCGTATATATTGAAGGTGCCAATAAAGACAAGGTTGAGGATACTGGAGAGAGAAGTGGAATGATTGATGGTAGGAGACAGGAGGCAATTTATTCATTAACAAATATTTATGCAGTGCCTAATACGCCAGATACTTTTCTAAGGCTAACAATGATTTGTAAACAAAACCCCTGCCCTGTGGAGATTACATTTCAGCAGAGGTATACAGCCACAAACAAGCAAACAAGATAATTGCAGATAGTGGTAATTATTAGAAAAGAAAGAAACATAATGTCGTAGAGACTGATTAGCAGGGAGGCTACTTGGGGTAATCAGGCAATCTTGCCTGTCAGACAAGGTGACAATGAGCTGTGAGTCCTGAATGATAGGAGCAGGCTGCATTTCTCAATTAAAGAAAATGTCCTACCTCTTCTCTCAGCAGAGCCTGTGTTTTCATTACAAATTTCTCTGAAATCTACTATAAACTCTTTCTGTTCTGGATTACTATGATGTAAATTCTTTGTACTCTGTAGTAATTTTTTGTTGCACAATTATTTCAGTTGTCTTTTTCTCCTTAACCAAAGTGTAAGCTAACCTAGAATAAGGACTGCAATTCACTTTTCTTTTGTAGCCCTCAGAGTGTATGTATAGTACCAAGTTGATTGTCCCTTAATATAATTTGATTTCATCACTTAGAACCCCAAACATTGTCCTGTCAATATCTTGTATATTCTGGCTCCTACCCTGTTCTTTCCAAATTCATTCCTCTTCTGGTAATATCTTCAGGAGTGACTTTTGATAAAAAAGGAACTTAATGTTTTAGGAACCAGTGACATTCAAGGATGTGGTTGTGGAATTCAGCGAGGAAGAGTGGGGGCAACTAGACCCTGCTGTAAAGAACCTGTACAGGGATGTGATGCTGGAGAACTATAGGAACCTGAATTCGTTGCATAAAGGTGGCTTCTATGTATTTACCTAATCTGTCCATGAGTAGTCTCCTATTGTTAAAAGCTATAGGACTGCTGAAGTGGTTAAATTCATTTTGGGGTCTGGGTTCAGGTTTCTTAATATCTTTTGGACACACAATAGAAGATTTACCTACTGGTTGAAAGTCCTTTCATGGTGCTCTTCTGGCCTTATCCTTCAGCAGCTTAGACTACAGGGTTGGGATGGAATTCTCTTCCCTATAAAAATGTCTGAAGTGTCATGTTTGTTTGTCATTGTGATTTTTATTTTCCCCATGAACAGTGCATTTATTCGCCAAACCAGTTGAGATCCCTGAGTTGGAGAGTAAAAAAAAAAGATGGATAATGGAGGAAGAGATCCCAAGGAGAACTGTTATGGGTAAGAAGTATGAGGCATTTGCCTTCTGTTCGTTAAACACACAATGGGCAACACAATCCTCAAATTGTTAGTTGGAGAGGTGACAACAAAACTACCTACACTTTGATGGAGAAAAAAAGCATCATTGCCTTTTTTCACACGTTCTTTTTCTAATGTGACAAAGTAGTATCATGAATTAGGGCCACGGATACTTAAAGCTGTGTGACTTGGGGCAGCCTTTCTGCCAGTTTCCTCATCTGTAACAGAGTTAATAATAGTGCTTGCCTCTAGGTTATTGGGAAGATTAAATGAATTGGTATGTCTAACACACTTACTGCCTGGAGCAAGGTAAGTGCTAAATAAACATTAGTCAACCGAACATTAAATATTATTCTTTCTTTTAAAGAAAACAAATCTGCTTTATATTAGAGTGATTTCTAGTAATCTTCCATTTTTCCCTTTTTTTTTTTTTTTTACTGTGAAGCTTCTTGTGCCTTAACTCTCTACCTTCATCATAATCTCTTTATTCTTGTTAATGCTTTGTTTGTGAGAGAATATAAAATTGTTTAAAATTGTTGTGAGATTAATACAAATTTTAGTAAATATAGAAAAGTATGAAGAGAAACATAACTCACCTATTATCTCACTGCTCAGAGCTAGACAGTATTAACATTTTGGTTTGTTTTTTAAGCCATTGTCTTTGTGATGTTATATCTCTGTGGTTTCTGAATTCTGATTAATTAGTTAAAACCTATAGATTTTAATATATAAGCATAGATGAGCCACTGGACTGTTTTTGAGTAACTGTGGGAAATTTTCAGATAGGCCAAAGAAAGGCAGAGATTATTTGGCATGAGCCGGTCTCCAGGAAAGATGTAGGCAGAGACTCAGGGTTGAGGTTATAGATTAAGGTTGTAAGTGTTCATTCTTATTTTAGATTACAGGCAGGAACAAAGTCTCATAGAAGATGCATAGTTTGGAGTTTGGAATTAATGGTCAGGAATAAGCCAATGCTTTGGCATCTATTTGGTGAGAGCCAAAGGAAAACAAACTAAGGGTTAACATTGTGTGTAAAGCTAAAACAGCATTACCACTACAATCATCAGATAAGAATGTCTGTTACCAGAATCATTTAATATTGACCCAAAAGACTTAACTAATGAAAGAAAAATAAATGAAATAGAAATGAGAAATTTAATTGTTAGAAAAGAGCTAAAACCATTTGCATACAATAACTTTCTATTTAGAAAAATCCAAGAGACTCAATATCAAAACTGTTATATCTATTAAGAGTTTTGGGTGGTGGCCTATTGACCACAATTATTTAATATTGGCCTAAAAGACTTAACTAATGAAAAATACATGAACCATATATGAGAAATGAAAAATTTATTATTTGAAAAGGAGAGGGAAAGCTTTTTGCAAATGATAACTTTCCATTTGTCAGGTGGTCAGATATAAAAAATATTAGTAGCTTTCCTACAGATCAGAACTAAGTGACTTGAAAATGACAAAATACATGAAAGTGATTTTAAAAATAGGAGTGAGGAAGTTACTTGAAAAATAAGTTGTATAAACACGAAAACAACAAAGATTTACTTAGGGAAATACTATTAGGAATTTTGCTGTTAATACTTGTGGAACAACTACTGTTTTAGTCACCTATTGCTTCTAACAAATTACCCCAAAACAGTGACTTAAAAGAGGAATCATCTTATTAATTCTCAAATTTTGTGAGTTGATTGAGCAGTTCTTATGTTCCATATGATGTTAGATGGGGCTGCAGTGTTCCAGGGGCTCAAATGGGATGGAATGTCCAAGGTGGCACATCTCACGGTTGGACGTTAATGCCAGCTGTCCCAGGGAACTTACCTGGTAGTGTGGATCCTAGAGCACCACAGGCTTGGGCTTCTCAGAGCATGGCGTTGAGGTTCTAAGAGGAAATACATTGAGAGGTATCAGAAGCTGTCAGTCTCTTAAACGGTAGGCCCAGAAGTGGCATGCTATCACTTCTGCCACATACCGTTAGCTAAGCAGTCACAGGATCAGCCCAGGTTCAAGAGGAAGAAAAATAAACTCTACTTCTATGTAGGGAGAGGGGCAAAAAATGTGTAACCATTTTGATTTATCATACTCTGTCCTCTGGTCATAAATTATCTGTGTTCTTCCCCCTTGTAAAATATATTTACTTTTCCTAAGACCCTAAAAAGTCTCATCCGATTATGGTATCAAGCTTGAAGTCCAGGATCTCATCATCTAAATTAGGTCCAGGTCTGGAAGAGGTTCTTCTTACAGGAAGACCTATGAATGAGAGGGACAAGATATCTGCCCCATACCTAATGTACACTGGCAGAGGCAGTGATAGGAAACTTTATAAAATATAAAATAAAGTAATAGTACCTAAGCACAGATTAAATATGAGAGATAAAGGAATAGTTATTGAAGCTTTTTTATGGACTCTAGTATAAATATCAGAAGAACAGTGACTGAACAAAAATGAAGACATTGAAGGAAGTTCTTTCAACATGGACGATGATAACCATAGTGTCTCATTTTTTAAGTTGGAAGACAGTAGGATAGTCAAGTTGGGGGTGTCCTGGAGAGTGGTGAAAATAAGGAACAGTAATATTTGTGAGTGCAAGGCTGAAATTGTAATTTGACTATCAATAAAGCATGAAGGGTAAAATCATTAGGCATATCTGCAGTTACATGGAAAAGGAGAAAAGTCAGTGAAATTTAATTTTTAAAAATTTCTGGAGTAGTATGCTGAGTATGTTTATATAGAAGCTAAGTGAGAAAGGAATTTTGAGAAGGAAAATGGAACATTAAATGAAACAGAAACTAAGGACAGGAGAAAGGAGGGGAACCCAGCCTTAATCAGAACAGGTAAAGGTTTGAGTTCTAGCAAGTACGGTGGAAAAGTATCAAGGCACTAATAGTAGAATCAGGAGTTATTTTGAGCCCAGAAAGAGGATGATTTCCCTGCTACCTTAATATTACAATTCTTTCTGCCTTTGTTACATATGGGGAGTTAAGTGCAGCTGTATGGAAAATAGGAGCACTGTGATTGTAAGTTTGCTTTTAGCTGGTTAAGGGTATGGGGGCTGGGAGTACAGACATGTACTTAAAGTTATGATTAAATTGGTATATATAGGAAGGCTTATTGGTAAACAATAATTGGGTTAAAAGAAAATGCTAGAGAAAGGAAGATTAGGTGGAAACTTCACAGACTAGTTATTGAGCCAGTGATAGCTTAAATTATGGTACACCACCTCATCCTAGATCATGAACTGATATTTTACCTGAGCCCTCCTTAATATTCCTGAATAGCACTCTTTATATGTGATTTTCTAATCCCCTTTTTAACATTTTTATCCCATTTATTTCTAAGTCTTTTTTTAACCTCATCTAACATTTGCATTCTGTATTTAAGACTTGTGGTGTATACATATACCCTTATATGGTTTAGCTGCCCTTGCCTAATTAAGCAGTTTCCCTTGTAGTTTATGGTATTTTTTTATTTCTTTTTAGACATTAAGACTGTTTCAGAAAACCAGGATTCAATTCCACAGCAGAGAGTTTCTAGAGAAGAATCATCCCATGGAGTGATTATGACAAGGCTTACCAAAAGTGAACATTCCTCCTTAGATGTCTGGAAAAGTGAGGATTGGTTATATAGGAACCAGAAAAACCAGGACAGAAATTTGTCACCAGAAGCTTTCATTCATACGACAATCTACACTGAGGAAGGAGACTTTGAATGTAGTGAAAACAAGAAAAGCTTTGATGTTAACTCAATTAACTCAATTTGTGATGTACAACAAGGAATTCCTATAAGGAAGGGGTCCCCAGAGTGTGATAAGTTTAAAACTAACTTCAGATTTAATTCAGTAAGTGAGCCACATTCAGAATATAATGAATATGGAAATGCCTTGAGCCTGAGTACAGATGTTATTCAACACCAAAAATGTCATACTACAGTGAATTCCTATGAATGTTATCAGTGTGGAAAAGCCTTCAGCAGAAGCTCATCCCTCATTCGACATCAGATCATTCACACAGGAGAGAAACCCTATAAATGCAGTGAATGTGGGAGATTCTTCAACCGACGTACAAACCTTTCTAAGCATCAAAAAGTTCATACTAAAGCAAAGGCATGTGAAGGCAATAAATGTGAAACAGCCTTCAGTACGAGTGAAGACAGTAATAAAAATCTAGGATGCTATTCTCAAGATAATTCCTATGAATGTATTGACTGTGGGAGATCCTTCAACCGGAGCTCCTCCCTTATTCGACATCAAATGATTCATACAGGAGAGAAACCATTCACATGTAAGGAATGTAAGAAAACCTTCAACAGGGGTTCAAACCTTGTTAAACATCAAAAACTTCATACTCGATAAGTCCTGAAAAAGGAAGAAATGCAGGATTACCTTCAGTCAGGGTGCAGAACTCATTCAACATCCATGAATTTATATTGCAGGGAATCCCATGAATATAATAAAACATTTGCCAAAGATTGTTCTTTAAATAATATGACAAAATTAATATTG
This sequence comes from Avahi laniger, assembly GCA_963575035.1. Taxonomy (NCBI): domain Eukaryota; kingdom Metazoa; phylum Chordata; class Mammalia; order Primates; family Indriidae; genus Avahi; species Avahi laniger. The sequence goes on along the minus strand of CAUYSK010000549.1, from coordinate 10,817 downwards.
GATAGAAACCTGTTACTGGATAGAAATCTGTTTGAGGGAGGGTTCCTGGCTCCCAAATGAAGCCACAAGGGTTTGGAGTTAAGCACAGTGTCACCATACAAGTTCTTTGTCTATCATTATTTTGATACCAATTACCCTCACCATTTCCTAGTTCATAAATGGGACCTGTAACATATTCATCTGATTTATTGATGAAGTAGATATTAGGGAGGAGATAAGCAATACACTTGGAGTTGATATTTAATAAAACTCAAACTCTCAGTCTGTATAAGCAGGTCAGAAGAAGTCTGGAGCTCATGAGAATATAGAAGAACACTTCTAAGGACTGAAATCTCTAAGTTAATGGCAAAGACCACAATGACAGCCATTTAACTCCACCCCAGACAATATCCTTGGCTGTCCTGGTGCCAAATTTGGACTAGAATTCAGATACTATTGTCAACTGCAGTGGGAGAAGGATGTGTTCTTAATCTGTATGTGTTCTTAAAATCTGCATTTTTCAAAGTACAGCAGGTCCTCCAATAAGTTTTTTCGTTCAACACTGTTCTAACGTTGATGAGAAAAAAAAGTCTATTCCTGGGCAGGGCCTCTGGAGTTTGCATGTTCTCACCGTGTGTGCTTGGTTTCTCCGGGTGCTCCAGTTTCCTCCCAAATCCCAAAGATGTGCACATTAGGTTCATTGGTGTGTCTAAGTGGTCCCAGTCTGAACAAGCGTGAGTGTACTCTGCACTGGAATAGTGTCTTGAGCTGCCAATGTAGACTTCAGCCACCCAAGACTGTGGACTGTTATAGAGTAAATCATCTTGTTTTATTCATCTTTCTTGAATATATGTGTGGATCACATTTATTTCAGTGTTTAATATCAGAAGTATTTGGGGTCTTTATTTAGAAGTTTGATGTTTTTGTGACCAGAAATATGGCATAGAAACTTAACTCTTGTTTCAATCATTTAGCCTATGGCAAAACTGATTTCATTATACATCATTTCACTTAAAGTCGCAGTTTCCAAGAACCTGTTGATGACATTGAGGACTTAATGTACCTTTGGAATCTCGGCTGAAGAGATATCCATAGCCTTAGGTCCATCATTTATCCCAGACACTATGAGTTCAATAAAGTGTCCTGTTGTATAATAGTCTGTGCACCAGAGTCTGTGTCTTCTCTAAGCTACCTCGGCGTCCCAAATGCTTCCTTGAGCCAAGAAGCATGACTCAGTCTGACCAAAAAATTCTTAATGGAGACATTCCCAATGAACGATGGAGGCTTTTTGTCAGAGTTCATACCTTATTCAAATGCAGAAAAGGTATACTGGAGTAAATTCCTATGATTACCTAATGTGGAAAACTATCCTTCATGTAGTAACACCAATTGTAGTAGGACAAAACTCTACACAGGTAATTAATATGGAAATTCAGATAAACATAAGGTAACTTTTAGGAGATCGTAACAGAAAAACAATCTGAATGTAAAAAATTCTTGAGGTGTAGTTCATTCATCAAAGCACTTACGACATGTTAAATATAATGTATTCTAGGAGTTTGAGATTGCAGCGAGCTGTGATTGTATCATAGCACCCCTAAACATGTATATATAATCTTTTTATTTTAGGTATTCCATTATAGACTGTGATTTTTTTTTTTTCTGATGTGGTTGAAAGGTAAAAGTATTGTTTTAATCTTTTCTCTCAGCAGCTATTTGGGTCTAAGTAAAATGCTTATTTTTCTTCCTAAGTCTCTAAACTTTCTTTAAAAAAATTTGTTTACCATGTTCACTAAGTTGTAACATAGCTTCAAATAATACCTTTTTAGAATGCATTTAATATTTAATTCTTGCGGAACATTTACAGCCAATTAACATCTTCCCCCATTCTTGTTCCATAAGCCCACTAATAAATATTTGAATTTTACTGCATACCATCAAAGGCAGAAATCTAAGCTGAAACATGAAGAAAAAGCACAGATTAGCTGGATTGTGTGTGACAGGGCGGGAATGTCAGGAGAGATGATAAATGAAAAGGAGTACAGAGGAATGAGGGCATGGCATGTTCAGGAATAGTTCACTGGCTTTGGCAAAAAATGAAGCTTTCACTTCACATAGAGGTAAAGCTAGAAAGACTCAAAGGCCACATCACGAGAGGTCTTGAAAGCCACCTTAGAAGTTCGGACTTCAGCCTAAAGGTAATGGTGAGAGAAAGTTCTTGTTAACTCCACGATTATTTAGCTGAAAATGCTAATTGAAATAATGAGATGGAAAACAAATTGGAAAGGAGAAAATCATTTGCTCATAAGGTTGCCCATTGGGGCAACCTAATAAGTTGAAAAACTGTTGGATTTAATAAATGAATTCAAAAATGTTACATATACTCACTTTCCTCAAAAAATAGGTGGAATGACATGTCCAGAGTGGAAGACTTTTGTAGAGATGTTGAGTTCCCCCACGTTAAACTATGAAAGAAAATTTCTAATCAAATATTCAGTTGGGAGGTTTTCAAAAAGTGATTATAAAGTTTATGTTATGGAAGTAACAAATTGTGAACATTTTTTAAAAGGGCAATGGAACATTACTAGTAACTGTGATACTAGCCTAGGAATTGGGATCTGTGAGGATTGTAACTAGACCTGGGTGTTAGTAAGAATTTAGCATGTCATAAATTGTCACTTCAAATCTGTGGAAAAATATTTAACTCAATGTTTACATACGTAATGCAGATGCATTAAATATATGAAAATGTATAATGTTTATATTTTGAAAAGCTGAACATGCTGGGGAAAACTGGTCTAAAAAATTAACGGCTTATTCTCAAAAGATAAACAGGGGAAAAGTTCTATTTTCACTAATAAAAAGAATCACATTTTGAGCTGATAGACAACATATCAAAGGTGTAATAACGCTCAATTTTAGTGGGACTGCAAAGAAATGTAACTAACACGCCACTAGTGGCAAGGTAAGTAATAACTCTGTGGAGGACCAATGTGACAACATATTGAGATCCTTTAAAAAGACATGGGAGGGAGCAGGAGTTAAGGATTCAAAAAGACTGCTAGAATGCATGCTGCTCCAGAGCGTGACACAGAATGCAATCTACACAAGGAAAGAGCAACAAGGGTTGAAAAAAAGACTAGGCATCCATCCTACAAAGAGGGAGGAAGTAGCTGCAGAATTCAACCTGAGCAAGCAGGAACGAATGAGTGCAGGACAAGAACCACCAGATTCTCCCACTCAGCAGCATCAATAATCCCTGAGGGATGAGGCAAGCACCTCACCCAGGGTCTCTTCTTTAAATATTTAATATATCAATAAGTAGCTTAATAGGCCATCTATTTCATTTTTAAGGAGCTGTAATCAAGTTGTCATTACCACAGTTCACTCTGGATCAAAACATTGATTACTTCTCCTCCCCTGTAACTTACTGTGGGTAATTATGGCCCTTTGTCTCTGGCACTCTGGAATTACACGATAACCGGAAGGATCAGGAAGCTCATTTCCACTGCAGCAGTTTTCACCATTATCTGCAGCCTATAGGAAACAGACACCGCAGAGCTCTGCAAGGGTGCGTTTGACCCTCTTTCAAGACATCTCTTAAATCTTTATCAGTAATAAATTCATTCCAATATTTGATCACCCTGGACCTTTGGACACCTTTCTGTGGTGCAACAGAGAGGTTATGTTAGCAGTGGGCCAAGTTTGACTCCAGGCTTTAATTAGCCATCGTAACAGAACTGGTTGCTCTTTCTGGTGTTTAAGGCAACATGTTAAATCCCAGGTCCCACGTGTTTTGCATTCGTGACAAATTTTCAGCCTATATTTGATCCTGGATCTTTCAGCCACTGTGCTGAAAGTAAACTATTTCAAAGAATGTTGGAATTCTAATTCATTTGTCAATTTTAATGTTCAGTGAGAGACACCCATACGTGTAGTCATTGTGGTCTGTATTCTAAATTCTAGGCCCTGCTTAGATGAATAGAAACACCATAATAGTGCCTTTTGGACTGGATCACGGTTTTTTATCCTCTGCATAGCTAGCACAATATTCAATAGCCATTAGGATTTAACCAATCAATTTGATAGGCATTTCTGACAGGATCTGCCTGACTCATACTTTTCTTACCAGAATCGCTGATGACAGACTGCATTACTCCCAGTTCACACTGACTCAGTGATTCTAAGTTTGTTGACATATATCCTCTCTTAAAAACTCATCCCAGCCTAGGAAGCCTAGCTCGTAATGCCTAGGCTATATTTATTCCTAACACTTTGCATTTTTCTCACTTTGCTTGAAACACTTTTACCTCCTCCTTTCTTTCCACCCTCTCAGGTTATTGCAACTTACTCTGGTCTAAGGTTAGAACCACTGTCTCTGGAAAGCCTACCCTGACTACTCAAGGTTGAGTGTAACTATTCCCGTGGCACAAGTTGAGCTTTATATTAAGATGAAAAAACTCTAGTCCTTTAAAAGTAGCTCAAATCCCAACATAAAAACATTAATCTGGATAGACTGATTTCACTGTCCCCAAAACACTATGTGCTGAACTATAAGTTTTCACAAGAAATTGTTCTTGTCGGTAAAGTATTTTGGCCACCTTTTTACCTATTAAAATACTACCTAAAGTCTAATTTTAAAATTACCTTATGATGTATTCATTATACTCCAAATATATCCAAAATTTGATTGTTTTCCTCACTTCCACTGTTAACATTGCGTTAACACCTTATCTCTTTTAGGGATTACAGCAGTATCTCCTAATTTGAATCCCTGCTTTGCCTGTAGCCTCTACCTTCAGTCAATTCTTAACATAGTATTCAGAGTAAGCCTATTAAAATTTAAATTAGATCATGTCACTTAAAACCCACCAGTGACTTTTCATTTCACTCAGTAAAAGCCCTTACACTGATTTATAAGTCCCATATTACCTTTAATCTCATCTCTTATTTTCCTCCTATCTTACTGTGCTGTAGTACATTCTAGGTACACTGCTAGCCTCAGAGCCTTTGCACTTGCTGTACTCTCTACACAGAATTCCTTCTCCCTGGATAGTTCCATGGCTCACTTGCTCCCTCACTTCTTTAAGGTCTTTCCTGAAATGTTCTTTCAGTGAGGCCATCGTTGACCACTCAGTCTAAAACTGCAAACTTCCTTACCACCTACCTGACTTTTAAATTACAAATTTTTGTTTTATATTTCTCCTTAGTGCTTATTATCTCATATATATAATTTTTTTATTTCTTAATTTATCTTTTTTATTGTCCGCCTTTCCCTCAGGAAGTAAGCTTGATAAAGGCAATGATCTATGTCTGTTTTATTTACTGTTTTGTCCCTAGATCCTGCAACAAGACCAGATATATAGTAGGTGCTCAATCACTATTTATTAAATAAATTATTGGAAGTAAGTGATATCTGCAATAAAAAAAGAAATAGAGAATATAGCAGGCTACCTTGCCACAATAGCTCATGTGTCATGAATATTTTCACACAAGCTGGGACTTATTTTCAGGCACGAAGAAGGGTTATAAATCTCCCTTCCACCCTCAATATCAGGAACTTACTTTGTGCCTCAGAATTTCCCCTTGTATTTCTAGCCTATTATTCACCTACCTCAGTATAGTTACTGGGTAGAAGTAAAGAGTAACCATGGAATTTAGCAGAATGTTTTGGAAAGTGAAAGGGGCCGTCATTAATAATTACACCAGGACAAAAAGCAAAAACTGGGACTATCCCAGGAAAATCATTATGAGCTTTCCACTTCTAGCCCACATATGGTCCCAACTAAGAACATTTTTATAAAATATGGAAGTATTTTGGCATATCAGATTAAGAAGGTTAAATACACCTATGATTTATTGTTCATATTGTAGGAGCAATTCACATAACTTCAGGGACAAATAAATTATCACTCTTGTTTAACAAGGATGAATTCCTGTTAAAAATTTACTTGGTTACATGTATTTGCATATCGTAGGTCAAATTATTATACTGCTCAAAATACAATTATATACATCAAAACTTGGTATGTTGAACCATATAAAACTGCTTTTTTAGGGCAAAAATGGTTGAATATCAGCAATTTCATATGGTTCAACCTAATAAAAGTATTAGCCTATTTTGTTCCCCAGAATCTTTTTTTTCTTTTGAGACAGGGTTTTGCTCTGTTTCCTGGGCTAGAGTGCAGAGACACCATCATGGCTCACTGCAGCCTCCAGCTCCTGGGTTCAAGCAATCCTACTGCCTTGGCTTTCCAAAGTGCTGGGATTACAGGCATAAACCACAGCTCCTGGCCTAAACAGAATTTTTTATACTTATAGAATGTCATTGTTATTGGGTCATTAAATATGAAATGTCCAATTTTGAATCAAGTTTAGTTTATTATATCTCAAACAAGAAGCAGTTATAAATAAAGTGTATGCCTCAGCTCTCAACACAGTTTTGCCATCTTAATGGTAGCTTGCTTATGCCAGCAGCGAAGAAGCCTAGAGAGTGAGTGGGAATGAAATCGTGAAAGGCATTTTCCACATTGAGAATTGAATATTTTTCCTTACAAGAAGTGGTCCAAAGCCTGGAAGAAGTGGTAGTCAGTTGGTGCAAGGTCTGATGAATATGGTGGATGACAGAGAGTTTCCAGGTCCAGCTTCTGCAATTTGAGCAGCAGCATTTTTTTGCAATATGTGGTCTTACAAGAGGATTGGCCTGTCTCTATTGACCAACCTCGGCTGCTTAATCAAAGCATTCTCATAATTTTGTCTAGTTTGTTGCAGTAGGCATCACCTATAATCAATTGATCAGGTCTCATGAGGCTGTAGTGGATAATAACCAGCACTGGACCACCAAACAAACACCATTAGCTTTTCTTGGTGAATATTCAATTTTGTACCATGTTTCGGCACTTCATCTTTATCCAACCATTGTGCCAAATGCTTGTGATTGTCATAAAGAATCCATTTTTTATCACATGTAACAATACAGTGTGGAAATGGTTCACCTTTATGTTGTGACAGTAAGAAAGGCAAGCTTCAGGACAATTTCTCTTCTGATGCTTGTTTAATTCATGTGCTACCCGTCTATCCAGGTTCTTTACCTTGCTCTTTTGTTTCAAATGGTCCAATATTGTTGGAATAATAATGCCAAACCTTGCTGCTAATTCACATGTTGGTTGAGATGGATTTGCTTCCACTACAGCTTTCAGCTCATCATTATCCACCTTGGTCTCAGCTCACCCACATGGCTCATTTTCAAGATTAAAATCACCACGATGGAACTTCTCCAACCATCGACGTACTGTGTGTTCATTAGCCACATCCTTCCTAAACACTTTGTTGATATTTCGATCTGTCTGCACTACATTGGTTCCACGAAGGAACTCATACTCGAAAATAATATGAATTTTTAACTTACGCATGGTTTCACAAAAATTGCTCTAAAAAAAATCTGAAAGATAATCACAAGCCAAAACATACATTTGAAAGAATGAGGTTGTACCTTCACAATAATAATAAAAAAGTGTCAAAGCGAAATGTCAGAGATATTAACTGTCAAACAGTACTTCAGGAAATGGAATATTCCATACTTAATAACCTAATAATAATAGAAGGGACGCCGGGCGTGGTGGCTCATGTCTGCAATCCTAGCATTCTGGGAGGCTGAGGTGGGCGGATCATTTGAGCTCAGGAGTTCGAGACCAGCCTGAGCAAGAGCGAGACCCCTGTCTCTACTAAAAAAATAGAAAGAAATTAGCTGGACAACTAAAAATATATATATAAAAAATGAGCCAGACATGGTGGTGCATGTCTGTAGTCCCAGCTACTTGGGAGGCTGAGGCAGTAGGATTGCTCGAGCCCAGGAGTTTGAGGTTGCTCTGAGCCAGGCTGACGCCACGGCACTCTAGTCCAGGCAACAGAGTGAGACTCTGTCTCAATAAAAAAAAAAATAGAAGGGATACTTGAAATAATCTAAGTTAAACTTCTCATATTATAATTGAGGAAACAGGCCTCAAGATGCTAGGTAAATTTTTAAGGCTATAGTTCTAATTAACATAGGTACTAAGAATTATATCCAGCCTTCTTGATACCAGGCTCTTTCAATAACATCACAGCTCTAGAATAAGGATAAGAGTTCTAAAGTATTACATTAAATGGAAATATAGGAATGAGAATTTAGACTCCCCAAAATAGACTTTATAAACCATTCAGCTACTACTACTACAGATGATAAACAGGCTTTGACATACTATACAAATCTGAAAGAAATCTAGATTTTTATACTACTTTCCCTGTTAATCTGATATTTACTTACTTATCCTTAAAAATAATGCTCCGGTTTTACCTTTTCTAGGAAAGGTTCTTTAACCTTCTTATACCAAATTATTCTCTTGATTACAATTCTTTACCTTCATATTTACCTTTCTGTACACTTCAAGCCACTATTGGCCACCAACTAGGTCTTTTCTATTTTATGTTTCAGTGTCTAGCACATACCCTTAAATCAGTTCTCAATAAGAGATTATGATCTTCTGAAAGGAAGTCAATGCATTTAATAATTTTTAAAATCATTTTAGAGAGAGCAAAGGAAAGAGGAAGAGAAAGAATAAAAGACCTGATGAGCACCATCTCCGTCCTGGACACCTAATTCTATCCTTTATAAACTCTTCCTTTCTTTCTTCTTGAACAATCTAAGTGTAGGCATTACCGGTAGGATGATCAGTAGAAACATGTAAGAACAGGGAAATTTTGCTATCTTGATATTCTTACAAATGAGTCCTTTTTTTTTACTCTTTTCCCTCGAACTATTACCGTTAATATATCGACTGAAAGGTCTTGTTACAGCAGTCTAGCCACAGCCTAATAATTTCTACAAGACATTGAGCCAGTTTAACAAGAGGGGGATAAACTGAACATATGAAAAACAACTCTGTATGTGTAGTATATAAACTTCCTTATTATAAGGCCTAAATCACATAAGCACACAAAAAATTAATATTACAAAAATAAACTCACGTACAAAGCTATAACTACTAATGACTCATCCACTAGTGTGGTAGGCTGAATAATTGCCCTTCAAATATGTTCAGATCCTAATCCCTGGAATCCCTGAATGTTTTCATTTAGAAAAAGGGACTTTGTAGATGTGTTTGAATTAAAGATCTAGAGATGGGGAGATTATCCTGGAATATTGTGGGCCTTGAATATAATCATATAGGCAAATGGAGATTTTTATAACAGAAGAGAAAGCAATGTGATAATGGAAGCAGAGATTGGAGTGATGTGGCCACAAGCCAAGTAGTGCTGGCAGCCATCAGAAGTTGGAAGGAGCAAGAAGTGGGTTCTTGTTGGGTGTGGTGGCTTATGCCTGCAGTCCCAGCTACTTGGGAGGCTAAGGTAGGAGGATTGCTTGAGGCCAAGAATTCAAGACAAGCCTGGCCAATATAGCAAAACATTGTCTCTAAAATATACAAAAAATATAAAAATAAGCAGTTTTTCCCCTCAAAGTTTTCAGAAAAAACCAGCTATACAGAAACCTTGATGTTAGCCAAGTGAAACTAATTTCTGACTTCCGATATCCACAAGTAAAAAGTTAATGAGACTGTCTCAAAAAAAAAAAAGATACTATTGGTATTAACTGATCAAAACTAGGGTGATCACATGGCAGAAATACTCTCCAGGGATTAGGGGGATGGGAGGTGAATCTACAACTAAAGGACACGGGGAGCACTAAAGGGAGGGAATGGCACGTCTTTAACCTGTATTTGGGTGAGGCAAAGACATAAAGTGTAACTAGAATGTTTGTACCCTCACAATACCTTGAAATAATAATAATAAAAAAAAAGATACTAAAGAGAAACAAATAATAATTTCTTGAAAGAGTAGCTTCATTATCTGATGGCTTCCTAGAGGAAGTTCCCATGAAGTTTCTGTCCTTAGATTTTTTTTTGTGACATTCTACTACCTAATGTTCTATAACATTATTTTTTACATGAGATAGCTTGAGAGGATCTCTATTCTTTACAATTAGAAGTTCCCTAATACTATGAAACTCTATTTCCGTAGGATATATTCCTAGATATAGAATTACTGTATCGAACAGTATCAGTAATTTTGGGGCTTATGATTTGCCAAATAGCTTTTCCAGAAAGTCCATATCAATTTACTTTCATCATAAGTAGTGTGTAAGTATACATCACTCAATATGTTCACTGAAAACACCTATTATCATTTTTGTTAAAAGTGATATTTCATTGCTTTTCTGTTTATGCCCTTTGTCAATTTTTATCCATTTAATTTATAAAAGTTCATACGTCATAATCATGGCAAATATATTTCCTATTGTCATCTGACTTCCATATTTTTGACCCACAGTTTTAAAATTTTTATGTGGTCAAACTTCTAGGTATTTTTTCTGAGTTCATCTAACTTTTTAAAAATGCGTGTGTGTATGTGTGTTTTCAACTATATAAAAATCCACTGTAGAGAATTTTAAACATTTTATATTTAAAGGGTGAACCCTCCTTTTTTTTTTTTGGAGACAGAGTCTCACTCTTTTGCCCATGCTAGAGTGAGTGCTGTGGCATCAGCCTAGCTCACAGCAACCTCAAACTCCTGGGCTCAAGCGATCCTCCGGCCTCAGCCTCCCGAGTAGCTGGGACTACAGGCATGCACCACCATGCCCGGCTAATTTTTTCTATATATTTTTAGTTGTCCAATTAATTTCTTTCTAATTTTAGTAGAGACGGGGTCTCGCTCTTGCTCAGGCTGGTCTCAAACTCCTGAGCTCAAACAATCTGCCCGCCTCGGCCTCCCAGAGAGCTAGGATTACAGGCATGAGCCACTAC